>JAMKQA010034136.1:0-28829 GCA_024699735.1 Posidonia australis | reverse complement strand
ATCTTGTTTGCTTTCTGCCTTTTTTGTGTTTTCTTGGTTTTCCTCGTCTTTCCATTAAAAGACTAGGTGGCGACTCCTTTCCTTATCCTTTTTGTCTTCCCTTTGGTGTTTTCGAGTCTTGTCTCTTCTTCCAGATTCACCATTTTCGCCGTGACTATATCAGACCTCCCAGTGTGTTTCCACACATCGGAGTAAGGTTTGGTGAACCGCGTCCAGGGGTTCCACCAGCATGGTCACAGCGACGGTGCGGATTGCCAGAGAGAGAGGGGTGGCGACGATGACGAGTTTTTTTGTGAGCCATTTCTCCATGCACATTTATATTGTAATATTCTAGTTCCTTGGGATGTAGGAATTGCAAAGCTCGTCTAGAGTCAAATGCTAGGAGCTATTTCTTTTCCATTCCCTAGAATAATATCAAGTGAGTTTCAATGAATTTTGTTTCCCATTGCAATTCAATTCTTTGGAGTTGTTTTTGTTCCTAGTTTTCCCATCCTGCCAAGTCACTCTTATGAAGTGCATAGTTTGTACGAACTTCACTAGTCAAGGATTCTCCCTTTTGAATTCACAATGCCATCAACAAATAGGATGAATGTATCAGGCAAAGAAACATTAACTTGTTGGTACCTGAATTGTCGTTAACTTATATGGCAACCATCAAGGTAAACATGCAATTTGGGTCGGATCAGTCTTGGATTGTCTGGCTCAGCTTGTAAATTAGCTCAGTCGGGTCCGACCAGAAAAAAATTGGACCTACCCGACCCAACACGTAACGGGCCACGGGCCGTGCTGGGCCCATGACCTAGGTCTGCTCGACCCGTTAGGTTAGGCCCATTCTAGGCCCGATGCAAGGGACGGGTCAGATCGGATCTAATAGGATCGGATCGGGCACGCCCGATTTAAAAAAAAAAACAAAAATGGACGTTGACAAGTTGCCAACGTTGTCAATGTCCTACAACAATCATGTAAAATGAATGTTGCAACGTTCATTTTTCAAGAACGTTGGGTTGGACTACAACGTTGTAGCTTAATGTTATGTTTTTTTTCTTTTCTACAACAACAACCCACCACATCCACTTATATAAATACCTCTTCATCCTTCTTATTTTCTACAACACAACGTTTCTCCTCTCATTCTCAATTCTCAATTTCTCTACACTCTCTTAATTTCGCAAATCTCTAATACTCATTGTGTGGAATACAAGTTTGACTTTGGACTCCGGTTTTCACTTTTCATCAACAACAATCTCAAACTCTAAACTTCAGTCTCCATCTCCAATGGACAATGATCCAACCTCTGTGTCTTTGAACCGATGTCCGTCAATTTCTTTACTTCTAATCTTTCTATTTTTGGGTTTTTTGGGTTAAGAATTTTTTTATTATTAATTTTTTCAACCTAAAAAATGGATTATCCTTTTAGTGTAGGAAGTCATGATTATATCACTAACATCGATTATAACCCTATCCAAGAGTCAGAATAACCTCAAACCACAACAACCCCACAAACACAATCTACAGGAATTAAAAAAACCTAGAAAGCAAAGTTCATAGGTTTGGGAACATGTAATCCTAGATCCCACAGATGAAAATAAATGTTATTGTAAATATTATGATTCAAGATATACTTATCCTAGGGTCGGGGTGTAGGTCATATTGCTAAATATTTAACAAAATGTATAGCTGCCCATAATAAAAATGATAATATAGACTTAAGACAATCTAAATTGCATGTTGGTTCAAGTGGAGTAGTTAATTGGAAATATAATGCAGAAGAAATAAAATATGGTGTAACACAATTTATAGTACAAGATGAACAACTTTTAAATTTTTCTAAAATATTTAAAAAAGATAAAGAAAATTTAATGGAATTTTTTATAATTTATTATGTAAAATATCATTAACTTGTGATGTTTGGATAGGTCCTAATAATTTTCCTTATTTATGTTTAATTACACATTGAATAGACATAGAATGGAATTTGCAAAGAAGATTAATTGCTTTTAGATTTTTTGATCATCCACATACTAGAAAAGCCATAGTAAATATTATAGAAGATATTACTAAAGAATTTAAAATATATAATAAAGTTAATACAAAATCTTTTGATAATGTTTCTAATAATAGTGTTGCAGTAGGAATATTACAAAGAAATTTAAAACCTGTATTAAATGATGATTTAATTCATTGTAAGTATTGTTGTCACATTTTAAATTTAATTGTATAAGAATGTATACATTACATTTGGCCTTATATAAAAAATATAAGAGCAGCTATATTATTTATTCAAACATCAAGTAAAAGATTTTAGAAATTTAGAAATTTATGTGTAGAATAAGGTTTAAAAGCTAAAAAATTTAAATTAAATGTTCAATATAAATGGAATTCAATATTGATATGTTAACTCATGTTTATCTTATAGTAACGTAATTACAATGTATTATAATTCAAGATCTAATTATTTATTAAATGACGAAGATTGGAATAATGCTAATATAATTCATACATTTTTAGAACTATTTTATACTACAACTAATCAATTATCTGGTCAATATTATTCTACTAGTTCTTTAGTTTTAGTTAATTTATTTAATATTATAAATACTTTTCAATAATATAGACAATTCACACAATTTGAATATATTAATAAAATGATGGAAGAAAAATATAATAGTTATTGAGACGAGTCTCTAATGTAGTCATGCTTAGCATTAATTGTGGATCCTAGATATAGATTAGTTAATTGCATGATACTTAGAGATGATATTTTTAACAATATGAATCAAAATGAAAAAAATAGATGGATATAATAATAAAATTAAGGAAACCTTATATGCATTATTTGAAGAATATGTTAATAATTATGGTGAAAGTAGTTCTAGTGTACATACATCTAGTGTTGTAGGATCACATAGTAATATTAGTTCATTTTGGAGTAGATTAAATAAGAAAAAAAGGAATATATGTAAAATCAACAACTAGTAATGAATTAGAAAATTATTTAGAATGTGAGTTTGCATTTAGTGATATTGCAATGGATAACTTAGATATATTAAAGTGGTGGTCTAGTACTGCTGTTAGGTTTCTTATAGTTTCTAGGATGGTTAAAGATTTACTAACGATTTCGACGTCTACCTGCTTTTTCTACAGAAAAAAGAGTTTTAAGTGATAGAAGATGTAAGTTATCAGAAAATTTTGTAGAAGCCTCTGTCTACTTGACAGATTGGTATGATGTAGTTAATCGTCTACAAAACTTAAAATTAATCGACGAATCCGTAGATGAAGAGACGACAACTTCAATAGGAATTGAAGTTTCTACTACAGATTAAAAAATATGAATAGATTTCTTTTGTAAATTTTTTAATATATATTAATGTAATAATTGTAAATGTAAAAAATGTAAATTGTTGAATATTAGAATATCTAATGTAAATGTAAAAAATGTCAATTTCAAGTTTTTTATGTATACAGGATATTAGTGTAAATTTCATTTATTTAATAATAAATAATTTTTTTAATTTAATTGTTAATGTAAAATGTTGTATATCTTTTCAAGTTTATTAATGTACATTAATTATTTAATAATAAATAAATTTTTTAATTTAAAAATCCATCCATGGACCGACCTGGACTAGTCCGACCAATTAGTGAGTTGCGGGTCGTGCTGAGCTGGGGTAGTTGATACTATGACCCGACTCGTTTATCTCGACATCAAGGTAGGACCCTCATATTCTGTTGGGAGTTACATTTCATCTATTTCAACATGCAAGCAATCACCTCTTGTTGCTTAGTGTTTTTTTTTCCTTCGTCACTTAGTTTACAGGATAGGATGATATTATTATATAGTTTTATTAGAATAAAATATATTATTAAATAATTAAAAAAAATTAAATAAATTAAAAGAGGAAATCAATGTGTCTCATATTGTTTTGGGAAGTTATAATACACAAAGAAATAAATTTCAAAATAAAAAACAAATATAATATGTTTTTAAAAAAGGAAACTAATGTGTGCCACGTCTTCTCTTTTGGGCAGTCATGAATCTTATGATACAAAAAAATAATAAATTAAAAAATAGAAATCTAATATGCTCCTAAAAAAAGGATCACAAAGTTGCTTTGTAGTTTTCCCTCGCCACTTAGTTTATAAGAATAGGTATAAAATATATTAGGAAAATTTTATGATACCTATGAGATTATCTCATAGAGTTATAACTACTTAATAGTAGTTGTAATTGTTTATTTGTAATTATAAATCCCATCATCCATATGTTTTGATGAATGGTTAACATTGAAAGTTTTGGTATCCAATAATTTTTTTTGGTATCCATGTAGATATCATAGTTGTAAAATGCAGAACTATTATTAGATGAATGATGTGGTAAGTCTAGTACTTAAATTCATCAATTTAATTTGTTTTTTTTTACCATTAGATTGAAAGGTAAATTTAAGTTTGTTGATTTAAACAATTGGCTTACACATGCAATGGTAAAAAAAAAGATTAAATTGATAAATGTAAGTTTATGATTCATTGGACCATTCTTAACTATTATTAACAAAATTCAACCCTTTGTTTATCTAAGAGCAAAGTGAATAAGATTAACAGATTGAAAGAGAAATAGAATTAAATAAACAATTAAAAAGAATGAAAAGTAATGAAAATATTTAAAACTTATAAAATTAATAGAAAAAATTGAAAATAGAAAATAATTGAAATTTGATTTTCATTTTTAAATCCAATGTAGATCCCAACCGTTACACAAAACAGGACCATCGTGAATAAGTTTTCTTATCTAAAAATTCATTGTTTGATTTGAGGTTCTTCACATCACTACCAAATCCAAGAATTCCACTATTGACATAGCACATGATCTTACGTTTCAAAGAAGAAGAAGAAGACATGGTATATGATCTTGATATCCAAAATTTGACTGCCTTTGTTTAGAAGATCAGTCGCTCCCATCGTTTCAATTAATACTTGGCGTAGTTTCTTTATGCAAATAGTTGTGACCTTGTTGGGAGAGAATCAAGAATTCTTATTCATTTCATTGTAGATAACAACTGAAGTGTGCTCCCACCTAGAGTGAGGTAGAATTGAATCTTGTTAGGAGCAATTATAATACTTAATCCTAAGTCCTAACAATTGAGAGTAATTAAAACATAGTCTATATGTGAGATTCAAAAATCTCATCTGTTAATTTCATCTGATAGAAGGAGACATAGGTAGCATTTGGGTAGCGACTCCGTTCACTTTTGGCTATGCAGTTTCCACGATGAGATGATTTCCTCAAACAAATAGCTAAATGTAGAGAACGTTGTAGACGAAGAGTGGAACTCCAAAACACTGTAAAAAATGTAGGAATTTAGGAACGATCAGGAGTAACTCTTGCGGTAAACTCATCGATTCCTACTACAATAGTTGCTCTTGAGTTAGGAGGCGAAGAGCTGACTTCTAAACAAACACTGCCGTAGATGATTTCATCTGATCTTTCTTATAATCATCGATCTATCATTGTGGGTCCTTTCTACCTATTTTCTAATCGTCTGTGTTAATAACGACAACCGCAAAAGTTATTTTTCACTATCGGAGGGACTAGTTCTCAAGATCACCAAATTGAAAAATTGGAACGTCCCTTGGAAATATATATTTTTTAATAGAAAGAAAGAATTGCTCCACATATGCCTACCGTGGCCAATTCCCATCTCAGAGCCCAAGCGACAACCACTCACCTCCAGTCCCTTGCTCTTCCACAAACATCCCCCGCTTTCACTTTTCCAAATGCCGTCGCGCGTGAACCCGCGAACCCGAGCTCTCTCTCCTCCCATGGTAACCTCTCCAACACCACCACCACCTCCTCCTCCTCCTCCTCATGGACCACTACAAGACCCTAGGGCTGGGCCGCAGCGCCACCAAGGACGAGATCAAGGCGGCCTTCCGGCGCTGCGCCCTCGAGTTCCACCCCGATCGCCACTCCCAGTCCACCCAGGCCGCCAGGGACCACGCGATGTCGCGGTTCAAGCAGGCGTCGGAGGCGTACGAGGTCCTTACTGACGACGTGAAGCGCGCTGTCTACGATCGTGGCGGCGGCGGCGGTCCGTTCGGTGGACGGACGACGTCGGGATATAATGGAGGAGGGCGGCACTATGGGTATGGGTATGGCTATGGGAGTCGGGGTGAGGTGAGGGTGGAGTGGGACGCGGTTTTCCGGTACCTGACGAGTAGGAGATTTGCGCTGAATGCTTTCTATGCGAGGTAAGGTCATTTATTTGGTGTCCTTTATTTTAATGTCATGTCTGCTGCTGATGATAGTAGTGTTGGTTGATATTTTCTTGTCAAGATCTTCTATGTATATGTATGTATGTTTTTTTTTGGGTATACAAGGCTTATGGAAACAAGGATTCGGTTTGAAAAAGTTGTCTTGTACATGAATCCGTTGGACGTGAGATTTTTCTGTTGGAAGAAATTTTAGCATGATATGAAATGTTGCTACTAATTGCATGATCAACCTATGATTATGACTACAAATAGAGCATGGCTATGTCTGTTATGGTACAAGCCCTTGGAGAGGGGATGAAAAACGTTGATTTTTAATTTCCTATAAAATCAAAAGAATCAAACAAGCAAATGTTCAAAGAACTTGTCTTGTAAAGTTAGCACTAAGACCCACATGCCTTATGTATAGGAACATTTTCTACAACAACTTCTTGACAGAGTTGTACCACTTGCTTTGCATGGTAGCATGACAGCATTCTGTGGTTGGACCATGCCTGGGAATTGCATCTGGTCTGAGTTTGGGCGATTATGCTTACAAGATTGTCTGCATTATTGGATACATGTTCTGCCAGTTTCAGTTGAAGGTGATATACCATGGCATTGGATGAACATGTTCCCCTGTGTGCTTTTCTATGTTTCATTTGTAGCTGTTTTAGAAGGAAGAAGAATGTGATTTGAATAGTTTTAGATTTTAAATAGCTTTGCAAGAGACCTTATAGTTTAGGATGCTTTAGCTTTCTAAGTTGCATATGTTATGTACTCTGTCTTTGTAAAATTTAGAGCCATTGTTTGCTAGATGCTCTATTACGACATGGGATATGTATAAAATAGGGTTTTTGCTCGCATGCCCTTTGTAAATAGGTGTTTTCCAATGGTATATAGTCAATAGGCAACTTTCTTAGGGCATGCAAGCGAAAAACCTATAAAATAATAGTTTGTTCTTCCAATCATAGTTGCTTCGGATCTACACGTGGGGGCAGGAAAACGGCTGCTTGTGATGCTTCTTATCAATGCGACAGCTGCAACCGTAGGGGAGGAGCAACTACTCCGAATCTGTAGGGGCGGATGCACAAGGAGTGTATGTCGGTTTAGGGAAGGGGGTTGGGTTTGATTGTGCACAAATTTTACGGGTTGTGTTTCATAATTTATGGCAATTGTGAATATTAAAATTCAAATTCAATACCATGTTAGTTTTGTAAACCAATATTTGTTTTGTTCATGATATGAGTAACATGATGGACGACTAGGATTGATTCCTATCTAGGAGGGAGTTAAGGGAAGGTGTCATAAATCATTATTCTCTCTCTCTATATATATATAGGACTCTCATTACATAGATATCCATACTCAATAACCCATTTATCCCATATACATAAGCATAATTAACGCTTACCCTCAAGTTGGAGTATTAATCATGCCTAACTTGCTGCAAAGGATTTCGAACATCCTAATACTCAAACCTTTGATGAAGATATCTGTCAGCTGCTCTGAAGATTGAGTATATGGGGTATTAATAATCTCTCTCATCACTATATCATACACATAATGACAATTAACCTTAATGTGTTTTGTATGCTTGTGTAATGTAGGATTGTTAGCAATAAATATTGCTACGTGATTGTCACAATGCATAGACTTCGGAACCTTTACAAAAAATGAAAGCTTAACTAGTAATGACCTGAGTCACATCATCTCACATGTAGTTATGTTATGAATCTGTACTCTACTTTTGCACTACATCTAGATACTACATTTTGTTTATTACTTCTCCATCTGACAAGATTGCTTCCATCATAAGTACAATACTCATAAATAAACTTCTTGTCTCATTTGTCACTCGCATAGTCTAACTCAGAATATGTTTCAACTCAAGTGTGACCATGCTTTCTGTAAAAAAGACCTTAACCTGGTGTGCTCTTAGTGTATGCCAATACACGTAGGACTTCCCGCCAATGGATCATTCTAGGCTCATGCATGAACTGACTAAGATGTCCCACAACATCTGAAATATCTGGACGAGTAATAGTCAAATAAATCTTCCTAATCAATCATCTACTTCACTTTGATCAATTGGTGTACTTTGTGCCTTGCACCCTAGAAGAAGGGCATATTTTCTTTGGGATATGTCATTCTATCCTTGGCGTAGACAAACTTAATTCCCAGAAAAGACATGGATTTTCTCATATTTTTTGTAACAAAATGCAGATATTCCTTTGTCTCATTGATCCTTGCAACATCATTTTCGGTTAAAAGAATATCATCAATATATAAGGCTAAGAAAACATATTCATTGGTTTGTTTCTTGATAAATGAGGTATCAACAACACATCTCTAAAAGCCATTGTTCATGACAACTCTGTTGAATATTTCAAACCAAAGCCTGTAGACTCTGCTTAAGATCATAAATAGCTCTTTGGAGTAGATATACACAATTCCCTCCTAAGCAATATATCCAATAGGTTGTTCCATATGTACATGTTCTGCCAAATCATCATATAAAAAATGCATTTTTGACATCAAGTTGATATAACTCCCATGACCGAATGATGGCAATAGAATGTAAAACACGTATAAAGTTCAGTTGAGCGATGGGGGTAATGTCTCCTCATAATCAATCCTATACATCTATGTGAAGCTACAGCAACCAGGTTGGTTTTGTACATGTCCACCCACTCATCTATACTTCATCGTGAAGATCTATTTGCAGATGATGATGTTAGTTCTAGTAGGACGTGTAAACAATTCTCATGTGCCATGAGAGGCTAGTACCTGTATTTCGTCATTCATAGCTGTCTTCCAATGTTGGATCTGAAGTGCTTTTTGGTAGATCTTGGAAATAGATTCAGAGAAAATAAACAAGGTATAGTTGCGATGTGAAGGATAGAGACAATCATAGGAACAAAATGAGAGACAGAATAAGCAGTAGTAGATCATTTACCTTTACGAAGAGTATTGAGAATATCAATATCAGACAAAGTTAGATCCACAGATTAGGAGTTGGCTGGGTAGAAGGTGTTATATGTTGCCACTATCAATGATGATATACTTGCAAAGGACAAGGCAAATGACGTTTTATAACAACTAGTGTATCTTTGACACTAATAGACTCCTCAATAGGTATAGGAAGAGAGACACCCTTGCAAGAAGATGTGGTAGAGCTAAAGAAAGGATGAGACTCAAAGAATGAAACATCGGCGGAGACAATATATCAACGGGTAAGAGGATGATAACACTTATATTGGTTTTGAGTCCGAGAATACTCAACAAAGATACACTTTAAGAGAACGAGGAGATAGCTTATCATTACTTGGAGTCAAGTCGTGAACAAAGGCGACACATCTAAAAACTTTTGAGGATAGTGAAAACAACTCCATATCAAGATAAAGCCTTTTAAGGGATATCTCACCACCAAGAGGGGCAAACAACATCCTATTAATGAGATGAAGGCAGTAAGAACAACATTGGATCATAGGCATTTAGGAACGTTCGTCTATAACATAATGGTGTAGATCACATCGAGGACGTGTCGATGTTTGTGTTCTGCTACATCATTCTGTTGAAATATATGAGTACAAGAGGTTTGATGAAAAATACACAAAGAATCACAATAATGTTGAAGATTAGTTTGAATAAACTCAACTTATTATTAGTATGAAATAATTTGGGAGTAACAGAAAATTAGTTTATTATATCGTGAAAAAAATGTTTGACAGTATTAAGTACATGAAGTCTATCTTTGAGAAGATATACCCAAGAAATTTGAGAATAGTTATCAATAAACATAATGTAATATATATGACCATAAAGAGATAAAGATATGAGTAGGGTCCTAAATATCATAGTGAACTAATTCAAACAAACTCTGATTGATGGTAAAAGATGGATGTATATGGGTAACGCGATGATGTTATTTAACTGACACAACACATAATCAAAAAACCTAACAAAGATTCAATGAAGGGCTTATTGAAGCTTACGATGAGACAGATTATTAAGACGACAATGCCACAAGAGTGGAGACATAGCAGTGGAAGTTAAATATGCCAATTCTCAAGGTATCTTATCACGAACCAACAGATACACATTATGTCCACGTTTATGGTCTAAATCAATTCTCTATCTTGTCTATAGACATTGATGGAAGGTAAATTAATAGAAAAATCAGGTACACAAAGGACTTTATCAAGGGTTATCTGAAAAAAGGCTTGAATTACTCTTTCCCCATAAAACTGTGGTGACCATCGACAATTGCAATAGACATCAGATATCTTAGAAAGACAAGTGAAAAGGTCATGTGTACTTGACATATGGAAAGATGTCTTAGAATTTATAATCTAGGAACTGTCTTTAAAAGCTAACATGGCACTAGTACTTGATGCAGTAGCATGTGATGTAGTGATAGAGGACTGATTGACTTACAACTGAAGAAATTTGTCATAAATTTCATAGATGTGTGTGATATTTTCCTTATTCCCATAGGTACTCTATAATGTGTATATGAGTTGAGTTGAGTATTATCACACCTTGAGCAATACTATCATTTATGTTGTTCACTAGGGGTGTACATGGGTCGAGTTGGAATGGATTAAGGGTGAATCCATAACCCAACTTATATTATTCGGATTGGATAATTTTAGACTCATATCTAATTTATACCTAGTCTCGACCCAACCTAACTTGACCCACATACTTCGGGTTAGGTTGGGTCTTTTCTTGGGTTTCTAGAGCATTGTTTAAGAACTAAGGATTACATTTAATAATAATTCTTAAATTTGGATCACAAAAATGTAATTAGTTGTTTCATAGAGAGAGATTACACACATATATAGGAATATTGGATAAATAGATATCCAATAACCCATCTAACACACATAACCCATCTAACACATTCTAACACTCCCTCTCAAGTTAGAGCATACATATCAATCATGTCCAGCTTGTCACATAGAGACTCAAATACCCTAACATTCAAACCTTTAGTGAATATATCAGCTAATTGCTCAGAAGACTGAGTATAAGGGGTATAGATGGTCCCCCTCATAACCATGTCTCTCATAAAGTGGCAGTCAACCTAAATATGCTTTGTACACTCATGAAAAGTGGAGTTGTTTATAATGAAGATAGCAGCTTGATTGTCACATCTCATAGACATAGGAACCTTAACCTCAAAACCAAGCTGCTCTAGTGTGACTTCACCTATACCATTTCACACGCTGTCTGTGACATAGTTTGGTACTTTGTTTTTGCACTAGACCTCGACACTACATTCTGCTTTTTGTTGCATTAAGTAACCAAGTTGCCCCCTACATAGGTGTAGAATCCTGATATTGATTTCCTATCTCCTTGATCTCCTGTATATCTTGAATCAAAGTAGATTATAATGCTAGTGTGACCATTCTTCCTGTATACTAGGCTTTTCCTTGGAGCACCTTTAACATATGATGGAATCCAAAGAACTCCCAACCAATGTACTCTCGTAAGCTCATGCATGAACTGACTTCAAAGACTAACTGCATAAGAAATATCTGGTCGAGTCACTGTCAGATAAATAAGCTTTCTAATCAGCCTTCTATATTGACCAGGGTCTTTTAACAACTTTGAGCTGCTATCCCAGAAGGCAAGTGCTTGCTTAATAGGAGTACTCTTTGGTTTGTACTTCAGAAGGTCTGTCTCCTGTAATAGATCCAGGACATACTTCCTCTGTGACAATGTCATCTTGCTCTGTGCATAAGCAAACTCAATCCTCAGGAAGTAGCGAGGCTTTCTCATGTCTTTTTGTCACAAAATGAGTGTGTAAATGTTTTTTTATGTCTGTAATGTTTTGTATATCATTGCCAGTCACAAGTATGTCATCAACATATACTGCTAGAATGACACACCCAATAGCTGTCTGCCTATAGAAAACTGAATGGTCCACTACACATCTCTGAAATTCACTTGCAAGAATCACCTGATTGAACCTCTCGAACCATGCCCTGGGACTTTGTTTTAGGTCATAGATTGCCTTCCTGAGTCTACATACAAGATCCTCCTCCTGAGCAACATACCCTATAATCTATCCCATATGTTTGAGTAAAGCCCCGAGCCATCAATCTTGCCTTGTATCTGTCAATGCTGTCATCTGCTTTGTACTTGATAGAGTAGATCTATTTACAGGAGACCACTGTAGCCCCAGTACTGTGAGTCACCAACTCTCATGTGCTACGGTCAGTAAGTGCAACTATTTCCTCATCCATAGCAGCTTTTTACTGAGGTAGAGCTAGTGCTTCCTGGTAATTTCTGGGAATTTGATTGAGACACAAGAGACAAAGCAAAGCTACGGAAACGAGGGTGAAGGGAATCGTAAGACATAAAATGAGAAATAGGATGGGCTGTACAAGTGCGAGTACCTTTCCGAAGGGCAATGCGTATATCTAAAGTGTTGTTAGGCAGATTTGCATCTGCAGAGGAGGATAGTTCAGTGGTGTGAGACACAAGAGCATGCTAACGGCGCTGATAAACCTGCAAGGGACATGTAACATTGGTTGGTATGGTGGAATTATTTTGAACATTTTCATCCTGCAACTGCACCACAAAAGGAAGAGGAACAGATACACTGGACGGCGAGGACACTGTATAGTATGGAACAGACTCAAAGAAAGTGACATCGGCAGACACAAAGTAACGTCCGGTGGGAGGATGGAAACATTGGTATCTCTTTTGAGTCTGGGAATACCCAATAAAGACACTTTATAGATCGAGGAGACAATATGTCCAAACCAAGTGAGAGGTCTTGGACAAATGCCACACACTCAAACACTCTAGGTGTCAAACTGAACAGACTGGACTCTGGTAAAAGGCAACGGATTGGGACCTCCCCACAAAAGGTGTTAAAGGCATCTTATTTATCAGATAGGTTGCTGTAAGCACCACATTAGACCATAATTGTTTAGGGATATACATGTGAATCATGAGAGTATGGGTGACATTAAGAATGTGCTTACGTTTGCGTTTTGCAATGCTATTTTGCTGTAAAGTGTAGGGACAAGATGCCTGATGAAGAATATCCAATGAAGCACAATAAGAAGTAATTTTATGTTGAACAAACTCAAGTACATTGTCAATGCGTAAAACTTTAGGAGTAACATCAAATTGATTTTTTCTTTCTACGACATTGTTTGAGTACATCATAGACCTGACTACGATCCTTGAGTAAGTATACTCAGGAAACTCTAGAGAAATTATCAATAAAAATAATATAATATCTATGCTTTGGAACAAATTGGACTCGAGACGGACCCCACACATCACAATGGACTAACTCACAAATAGACTGACTGGACACAAGACGTACTTTCTTGAAGGTAGTACGATGGTGTTTACCTAGCTGACAAGATTTACACTGAAACTGCGACACAGAACACTACGGTAAGGCCTGTTGAAGTTTCTGATGCGACGGGTGACCCAATCGGTAATGCCATAAGAAAGAAGACTCGGAAGCAGACGCCACAGAGACCAATCCTTGAGGAATATCATCACGAACCAGCAGGTACATCCCATTTCCTCGCTCATGGTCCAAATCAATCCTCATTTCCGTCTGTAAATCCTGAAAGGTACAATGAAAAGGGAGAAAGGTGACACAACAATTTAACTGTTTGGTAATGGCACTAATGGATAGTAAATTCACAGGAAAATCAGGAACAAATAAGACTTTATCAAGAGACAACTGTAAAGAGGCTTGAACCACTCCTTCACTTGAAATTGAATACGTTCGACCATCGGTAATTGTCACAGATCGAAAATCTGACAACTGAGATAGCTTGGTAAATAAGCTATGGGTACCTGACATGTGTGAGGAAGCACCAAAATCAATGATTCAGGAAGAGTCCCTGGATGCAAGGAAGGTTCGAGTACCTGAGGAAGTAGCCTGAGTAGTCGTGGCCACAGTGTCTGTGACCTTTAGCTGCTGAAGCCTCTCGTAGTCTGCCCGAGACATTATAAAAGTCTGCTCCTCAGGCATAACTGCTGTAGTAGGTGGTTTTGTGGTGCATGTGTCATTTGTGGGTGATCAATAATGTTCCAACATTTTTCAATCTTGTGTCCCAATCGTCTACAGTGTGCACATTGGGGACGTCTACTTGTCTCCCCCTACCACGACCTCCACTTCGAGAATCACATCATCCTCATCCTCGAGTAACCACCATAACTGAAGGCTCTGATACAGTAGGAGTGACGGCTGTAGAAATTCGAAGAATCTTGGCAAATGTGGTCTGAAAATCAGGAACACTGTCAGTCTCTAAAACCTGACCCTGATTTGGGAACTAATCTGGAGGTATACTCCAATTGCTAACTCCTTACGATACTGATGTGAAACTGTCAAGGGTTGATAGATATTTAACTCATCCAGTAGGACACGGAGAGTGGCAAAGTGGTCCTGAAAGGATCTGTCTCCTTAGCGTAAAGCAAACAACTGTTCATATATCTTGTAAACTCGAGATATGTTTTTCTCGTGACCATATGTTAGACGAAGTGTATCCCATATCTTCTTTGCTGGCTGCAGTAACATAACTCCTTGGGCAACTGAGGGCTCCATACTGTTCCCTATCCATGTAATTATAACTGTATCATCAGCTAACCAGTCTCATATGTGTCAGATTTTGTATCAGGGGGTGGATGGATGAGAAGTTTCAATTTCCTATATGCCAAAACAAACGTCTCGAACTCTGTGACTAAAGGAGATAGTTTCGGCCATAGAGTTTCTTTGATGTACCATTCATATGCTTTACAAGGAAGTCACGAGAGGCCATACTGAACTAAAAGTGATGAATACTACGACTGTATGATCTGAAAACAACTGAAGTATGTGAACTGGACTGCTCACCACGTGTGGATATGATGTATCCACACACATTGGAGATTGAGGGCACTTAGGAGGCCTAACACATGGTTGGAATCACCAAACGACAGCGCAGAAGGGGCCGGATTGTCCCTATGGACTGATTGAAACGGTCAGGAGCCTTCATGCGTCGGTGAGGCTGTCTCTGGTTGGCGGCTCGTCGAAAGTGGATTGGAGTGGTTGCCAATGAGATTGGAAGGGATAGGAGGTGTTGGCGGCCTTGGACAGAGGTGCTGGAAGGGTCGACGGTCGTGGACAGCGTTGTTGGATACATCGGGACTGGTCGGAACTTACACTAGAATGGTCTGTCGACGCCAAAAATGCCTGGAAGAGGTCAGGCTGGCATGGGGAGAAAGGCGTGGTGGTGGGACGTGGGCTGGGGAGGGAAGTCAACGACCAGTAGCGGCAGAAGTTTGGTCGGAAAAGTTGTTGGGGACGGTGGAGAGAGGAGGAAGAAAAAAACCTAGGTTTGGTGCCTAAGTTCTGGCACTATCTTAGATTTGGATCACAAAAATGTAATTAATTATTTCATAGAGAAAGATTACACACATATATAGGAATATTGGATAAATGGATATCCAATAACCAGTCTAACACATATAACACACTAACAATAATAATATCAAAAATTTCGCAAACGCATCAAAAACTAAAACATATTTTCACAAATTGGAAATTTCTTGGGGGTGTGGCACTACTTAAAATTACGAACTACAGTGTGGTGGAGAGATGAGCATGTAGAACAACAATATATTATAATGTGTTGCTGTTTAAGAATTTGTAGATACAAAGTGAAGAAAATTAGAATTGCTTGTTAGTTAAATCTTGCTTTGGTTGTATGGATCACGGCTCCAAATTAACCAACAAAATAGAGAAATTAAAGACAAACCTTGAATAGTTGAGCACATCTAGAAATCGGAAAAGGAGCTTTCCAGAGTCGATGCAGTCAGAAACGAAGGTTGCTAGAGCTGTAGAGCGGTGGAGGTGTGAAACGATGAAGCTTTCTAGAGCTAACGCAACGAGTGAAGGAGGTTTCCAGAGCTGTGGAGCTTTACATAGTCTGTGCAACCAAAGACGGAGGTTTCCAGAGTTGTGGAGTGTAGGAGCGGTGGAGGCGTGGAGTGGAGGGTTGGAGGTGGTGCTATGGAAATGTGGGATGTGGGCTGCAAATGGGGGAAAATTGGAAAAAAAGACTGATTAGATTTGGGTTTTAAAACACTAACCCATACTCAACCTATGATGCAAAAAACTTGATCCAATCCAACCTAAATGGGTTGGATTAGTTCGATTTTTGGGTCAACCTGGATCCATGTACACCTTTATTATTCACAAACTTCAAAATCACAGCACAATCATTTGCAAATCAATCTTTATATGCAACATCTTTTCCATCGGGAGGATCATTAGTTATACTAGGTATCTTTCGATGCACATCAAGGAAAGTCTCAAAAGCTTGAGACCATGGTAAGTACTTCTTTCCATCCAACTTGATCAAGGTTTCAGTACAACAAAATCGAGATTTTTTATCTATATATCATGAGAGGAGGCTATCTTTCAACCGACCAGCACAACAAAATCAGACAGATGGAGAACAATTACAGCACTAGTACACGAACAAGGTAATTGATCTGATCAGCACTTGATTAGGCCAAAAACACAAGAACAGGCACAGAATAGGGCAATCAAAGAGTCTTACAGCAGGTACATGAAGGAACACAGCACATGGTAGCCTAAAACTGCATGCCTGTCTGATGGCAGAGGTTGCTGGAGCCAGAGGAGAGGAGAGGGGAACCGGAGGGAGGAGGAAGGTTGGCAGGTGACTGGAGGCTATGGAAGAGGCGGAGAGGAGAGGGGAACCGGAGGGAGGAGGAAGGTTGGCAGGTGACTGGAGGCTATGGAAGAGGCATCAGCGGTTGTGGTCGAGGCATCGACGGCAGGTAATGGTGCTGGCAGCTGCAGGGTCTCTCAGCGATGGGAGGGAAAGAGGTAGAAGGGGTGGGTTAGGGTTTTACTATGGAAGCTAAGCTCTTGATATCATGTTAGATTTAAGGAAAAGAATATTAACTTGTTAATTGCTATGACAAGAATTATATATATATATATATATATATATATAGGACTCCCACTACATGGATATCTAATAACCCATCTTACCCATATGCATGACTAACAGAACTATATAAAGAAATGGGTAAAAAATTAATGGCCTCATGCTACTATATTGGAAATTGGTATTTTTGAAATGCTATGTACATATTAGCCTTTTAGATGATTTTTATTCAAGATTTTATTCAGTTGCAATTCAGTGTTCTAAGTTTCTTATTTGTTTTTTTAGTGCCTTGTTATGTGGAACTATCATTATTGAAAGAACTGGAGAGGCACTTTGGGAGATGAACAATTCAGGGGTACAGGATCTTTCTCCTTGATTTTCTAAACTTTGTTTTGTATTTTTTTGCATTATATGTTAATGTTTTTATTATGTAATTTGGTCCTTTTTTGCCAAACATAGTAATATGAGTATACAAGAATTTCAAGAAATATTTTTAGGGAATCTAATTGGAGCTTATGAAGTAGGATCTTTTTTGAAAGTGGAGTAGAAAAGAATTATTTTATTCTCTTTTCTCTCCATGTTAACATGTACTCTAAATGTTATGTCCTGTCACCACAAGACAAGCCATTTTGGTAGTACCTTGAAATTCACTGCAATATATTTCTTCCATTTCTCTACTTTTTCAGTTTATTTACTTTAGTTTTATTGCGAAGTATTTGAAATTCTGAGCCATCGTAAGCCACATGAGGTTCTATAACTCCAATAAAACAGAGCGCATGACAATTGACAAATCCTATAGAAATAAATTTTTGTGGAATGTTTGATCAAGTTCCAATATATCCCCTTGCTTTTGAAGGACGGATAATGAACTTAGGTTGTTTGAGTTGGGCTTGAGTTTTGTTTCCACACTATACTGAATTGTTTATTCAAATAAGATTCAATTTTGAATTCACGTCAATGTGAGTAAATTCATGTTCAATTGAAATACAAGTACGTAATTTTTTGACATGTACATACATATGTGACTTTTGAAGTCATATTTGTTTATATGCACATGCTGTTGCAAGTAACTAGAAGATATGTGCCATACCTCCATTTAGAAAAAATAAATATAATATATTTTCCATTTACGATTAGATATTTGGTATCTTTGTACACCTAGAACCATGAGACTGTAGATGATAGTATGGGATATCACTATCACTTTGGTTCAAGTAGTTTGAGTTTGGTTGTGTTCGATAGCTTTTTTAATGTATATATTCGAAGCTGCTTTAAAAAGTTAGGAAGCAAAATAAACCATGAGATGGTGGATGATAATATGGAATAGCACTTAGGTTCAAGTCTACCTTGTGTTTGGTTGTGTTCGATAATTATTTTATTATGTTCATTGGACGTAAAATGAACCAAGCATGGTTTTGAACAGAGCTTTGAAATTACTTTCACATGATTGCAGGCATGTTCCTAAACTATCGGTTCGTTTGATTAGTGATCTGCTGTATTTTTCTGATCATTTTTTGGTATCTATGCATTGATATGCAGAAATCCTTCGAGGAAGCAATGGAGTCCATTGAAAAGATCAAAATACAGAAAGATAATAACTGATTGTAAAGGTGATCTATTTGTATATTGCAATGATGGGCTGGCCACTTTTCTTGTTTCTACCATTCTTTTCTGGTCTATTTATACAAAAGCTATGTGTATATAATGTATGTATTTCATATATCAGGCTTTTCAAGTGATTGTTACAAACGTCTCCTATAAAAACACTCATATATAATTTTTACAACTAGAAATTCCAATCTTCATTGTTGTTCTGGTGGTTCTTCTCAGTGCTTAGAATAGGATAGTCTAATTATTCATTGATTAGTTATAAAGGTTATCAATCAAGTTTAAAAATATTTTTAACTGCTTTTGCTTTATATTTCTGATATTCCATTGATGAATGATGTAGATGTTAAAATTCATAGATCCCAGTATTTCCAGAATCATATTGGCTTGGTTTAATTTTCCTGGTAGTTGTAGTTGGGCGGTCTCGAAATGGTTAAAAGACCTTAGCTAGCTTGATTTCTGTGGACAAAAAGAGTTTCATTGTTGTTTCATTCGTCAATGGAAAATAACCGACAAGTAGTGAATGTCACCAGGAGAAATAATGAATCCCAACTGTTTTTAATTCTTCAGCTATCGATGGCTTTGAATATCAGTTCTGGGGCATCTGTGTTTGAACTTATGTTTTAATTAGTGTTGAAATAAGTAAAAAATAATAAAATATATAGATTAATATTAATTAATTTGATTATTAAAATATATATTTAATTTAAAATATGTAGATCATATTAAATGTGTTTTATTATACAAAATATAAACATATTGTAAATATGTACATATACTAAAATAACTTGACAAAATAATTTAATTTCATGTATTATATGAAATAATGATTCTAAAATAAGTAAATAAGAATAGAAATTATTAATTTAGATTTATTTTATTTTTGACACAATTAAATAGAATATTAATTTTTACTTTGAGATTAATTTATAGATCTGTCAAATGAATCGTGTCGTGTATTTATTGTGTCGTATATAAATGTGTATACTATATGTATATGTTAAATTCAAATAGGATTCATTTAATTATCGTGTATCTAATACTAAATCTAAATATGAATTGTTGTTAGTGTGTATATACGACATGATCTGTTAAGTACACAGTGAATCATGTCGTTTCGACAAGATAATGATTCGATTGACATGAGTACATGTTTAGTATTCGTTTAACATTTACACATTTTATACACGTAGAAAAATCATAGACAAATCAATAAATCATGAAATCAATTATTCAATAATATTTCACAAGTTCTATTGTTCCATATGTTAATATCATAAGTTTATAATTTATCATAAACATTCATTATTTAAAATAATGAAAGTTATAATTTATATAAATGATTAGGTAAGGTGTATTTGTGTATTTATTAGGTTTTTTATCGTAGATACAAAAACGATTTGTTTAATAATCGTGTCTACCAGATAGATATGATAAGTAAACGAGATATAATAAAGATAAATTTAAATATAATTATATCATATTGTATTCACACCATGTTATGTTATTATATCGTGTCACAAATTGTCAAATTTATTATCTTACATCCAACAATGACTAATGATGTACCCCTGTCCACTTAAAATCTTTGAACTTGTTACCGATTGGCTACAAGCAACCCTGCAAAAATCCGACGTCTGATGAAAATAATACTGTTATTCGTATCGTGTCATAAATTGACAGATCAATCATCCTACATCCAACAATGACTAATGATATACCTCTATCCACTTAAAATTTTCGAACTTAACGTCACCGGTTAACTACAAGCAACCCCGCAAAAAGCAGACACGTGATGGGAAGTAATGCCTTAAAATCTTCGAACTTGACGTTACCAGTTGACTACGAGAAAGCCCGCAAAAAGCAGACGCGTGATGGGAAGTAATGCTTTGTGGGAATAATTGCGAGGGGTTCTCTCTCTCTCTCTCTCTCTCTCTCTCTCTCTCTCTCTCTCTCTCTCTTAATGATAACAGCATTAATGTAAAATCATAATGACGAAACCCCGGCGGGTCAAAATTCTACATTTGTAGCATATACTGAAGCGAAGCATTTGGTAACCTTGGATTTCTGCTTGGATCTTTTTTTGTTTTTGTTAGAATTTTGTTGGATATCATTAATTAAGTAAATAGTTTGTTCTTCAAAAACACCTAAATATTTCATATTGGCTTATATAAAGGAGATCTTATACCACCATCATTAATACATGGAGTTGACATTAGGATATCAAGTAATTTTGTCCTTTTCTAAGTGGAGCTCAATCCCAAATAGTAAGTCAGTAAACTGATCTACTTGTATCCGTATCACCTCTAAATTATCAAGAAATTGAGGACAACAATTAAGATCAAATAAAGCTTAATAGTCATCTCTAAATAATTCCAATACCTTCCTAACAGATGTCTTTTTATATTTAGCAAGAATGTATAACTCTGGGAATTTATATTTTAAAGGAGCATCAGTTGTCCATTTATTTTTCCAAAAGATAATATTTTCTCCATTATCAACTTCAAAATTTGTGAAACAGTTAAAAACATTAAAACAAGTCTTTAATTCTTGCCAATTAGAAGAGCACTTTCTATCTGATGTGTTTAGGCTAGTCCCTGGCCAAGTTCTAGAGAGATATCTAGGCTCTAGCTTTGAACAACGAAGTCCATTTCAAATTAGGTGCACAAGTCAGCAACTTCCAAAGAAGCTTACATTTAAGGGCTATACTAAAATTCCTTGGGTTAATAATGTCCCATCCATTATGTTCCTTAAGTTGGTATAATCTTGCCCATTTTACGAGATGATATCCCTTATTATTGGGAGAGGAGGATCTTCAAAGAAATCTACTTCTAAGTCGGTTAATTTCCTATTCAATCCTACAGGGAAGGTGTAGTACCGATAAATAGTAAGTTGGGATTGCAGATAAAATAGAATTAACTAGGATTAATTTTCCCCCCAAAGAAGGAGTTTTGCCTTCCAGGATGATAATTTTTTCGAGATCTTCTCTATAACTGGTGTCCAATCCTTATATGAAGTCTTCCTATAGTGCAAGGGGAGTCCAAGATAGGTAATAGGCAAGACCCGAGCTTGACATCTAAGGATATCACAGTAATGTCCCAATAGTGACCCAGAAACCCGAACACCAGTCAGGGATGATTTCTAGAAATTTATTTTAAGTCCTGAACAAGTCTAGAAACAACAGAGTATTCTTTTAATGTTAACTATATTATTCTTTTCTGAAGAAAGAAAGAGAATGGTATCATCAGTTTATTGAATATTTATCACATTTGGGTCACCATTAGGTAATCGAATTCCAGAAACCAGATCTTTATCTGCTGCCAGGGATAGCATTCTATTTAAAATATAGGAGGCAACAATAAATAAAAGTAGAGACATAGGATCACCTTGCCTAAGTCTATTTGATGCACCAAAATATCCCTTAGGGGATCCATTAGTTAAGATGAAGAACCTAATTGTTGTGATACACATTGAGATCCAGGAAAGTCATTTGCTACCATAGCCAAATTCTTTAAGTGAGTTCATTAAAAAATTTCAATTTACATTATCAAAAGTTCTCTCAAAGTCCAATTTGAGAATAAATCCAGCGATATTGATCACTTTCATGTAGTTTAAGGTATCCAGTGCAACTAAGAAGTAGTCTCCAATGTATCTTCCAAAGAAGAAAGTACATTGGGAATCATTAATCATATCATTAAGAATAGGTGTAAAGCTAGTTACCAAACATTTAGTAATAATCTTATAAGTGTTGTTGAGTAAGCTAATTGGCCTACAGTCCTTAATACTTTCAGCATCTTCCTTTTTTGGAATTAAAGTAATAAAAGTTTGATTTATTGGCTTGAGTAGCGCAAGGTCTGAAGCTAGATAGAGTTTCTGAAAAATTTCCAGAAGATCAGGACACAAAATGTCCCAAAATTCCTGAAAAAAAGCTAATGGAAAACCATCTAGGTAAGGAGATTTATCTCCTAGAAGATCATAAACACTCTTTTTGATCTCCTCTAAGGTGAATTCTTTTTCAAAAAGGTCAGGATTAGGGATTTTTCTAGGGATTTTTCTTGAAAGTAAGGAATCTTAATTGAAAGATACCATGGACCTTGATTTTTTGTTAAATTGTTGAGTGAAGTGTCTTTCTAGCTCAAAACTGATCAAAGAAGGAGAAGTCAAGGAAATATCATTCACCCTGAGAGAGGAAATAGAATTTAGTCTTCTACAACTCTTAAACATGTTATGGAAAAAAGTCGTATTTAGATCTTCTTTTTTCAACCATTGAACTCTAGATTTATGGTAGGAAGGAGAATTTCTACTTGACTCTCAAACGACGTTTGAGGCAGGAGCAAAGCTGCCCAAATATTGTTGGTGCCTGGTGGGACGGTGGGGAGCAGAAATTGGTGTTGCCTTGGTCCTACTTTGCTAGAAAATAGAGATGTTACAGTACTCGATATCCAAGGTGTTTGTGTCATTGAAAAGGAATGAAAAGACGATCTTGCTCGAAGGAAAATAATTTCTTGGGAAAGTGGTTCCCCCTTCATTGAGCGGCCAGGATTTCTACTTCCAATGTAGTGAACTTATCGATAATTTGCACTTTCACCATCTAAATTATACCAAGAAATCACTTTACCAGCTCAAAGTTTAAACCGTGTTAAAAACCGTAATCAACTTTCAATTTATAATCTACTGTCTCCCATCACTGGTAGCAACTAATCTACCTATACCTGAGGTTAAGTAATCCCTGCTACTCAAAATTTTGATATTTTAATCCTTCTCTTATGCATTTACACTTTAAGTGTTTTCTTTGCGTTCAGCTTCTCTTCTTTTTTTTTTTGACTAACATTTCCTCATCTTGGTAAATAACTTAGTAAATAGTCTTTATAAAATTATATCAAAGACTTTAGCAACGAGATTCACTCCTATTATCAATAACATCATTGATAATTCTCAATGTGCTTTTCTTACTGGGAGTTACATAGGTGACTGTTTCCTAGTTGCTCAGGAAACTTTACATTACATGAAAGTAAATGCTATTCCAGGCCTTATTCTGAAATTAGATTTTGAAAAGGTTTTCGACAATGTTAATTGGGATTTCTTAATGGAGGCGCTTAAAGGCTTAGGCTTTGGGATTAAGTGGAACACTTGGATTAAAATGTACATTTCATATGCTAAGTTCTCAGTCCTAGTTAATGGCTCCCCTAAGGGGTATTTCCAAGCTTCTAACGGACTAAGACAAGGTGACCCCCTCTCCCCATTTCTTTTTATTGTGGTCACACACGTGCTGAATAGGATGTTATCACTAGCAATTGAAAATAATTTAATCTCCGGAATCCAATTACCAAATGATGGTCCCAACATATTAAATATTCAATACGTAGATGACACCATTCTATTTCTATCTGCTAGAGAGGATAATATAATAAATATTAAGAGAATACTTTGTTGTTTTCAAACTTGCTCAGGGTTGAAAATCAACTTCCATAAATCATCAATTATTGGTTTGGGAATCTCTGAGGACTTTGTGCAGAGAGCTTCTCAAATCTTGGGATGCGGCATTGAGAAACTTCCTATTAAATATTTGGGTCTACCACTGCATTTCAGGAAACCAAATTACCAATATTGGTCCCTAATAATAGAAAAAATTACAAAAAAACTATCACTTTGGATGGCTAAATACCTATCTTTAGGGGGAAGGCTCACATTGGTAAATGCGGTATTATTTGCCATCCCTACCTATTACCTTTCTGTTCTACATCTACCAGCTAGGGTAGAGAAAGCTATTGATAAAATAAGAAGTAGATTTCTTTGGAACTCCTTATCCTCTACTACTGTTCGCTATTTAGTTAAATGGATTACTCTTTGTAGATCAAAAGAACAAAAAGGATGGGGTATCATCAACATAAGACACTTCAGTTTGGCACTAAAATGTAAAATACTTTGGCAACTTCTATCTAGCTCCTACTCATTGAGATGGAAAGAAGTAATCAGAGCTAAATATTTTGTTAGAAATGGAACGGGTGCTATCCTGAATGTCTCAAATGGCAGATCCTCACCATTATGGTTAGAGCTCAAAAATTGTTTTGACATTATAAATGGATTTACTGAATTTCAAATTAAAAATGGAAGGAATACTATTTTTTGGGAAAATAGGTGGTTGAATGGTGAAAAATTAAAAGATAGCCTACTTGATATATACTAGATGGTAAAATTTAAGCAAGCTTTTGTCACAAAAACTATAGAGATTATTACAGCAGATCCTGATAAACTATTCTTCAATCCCTTGACACCTGATGTTGTTGATTGCTTACATACTCAATTAGAAACCTTATTAAATATCTACAACAACACCAGCTTATCAGAAGAAGAGGATTCACTAATATGGAAACCCACCAACAAAGCATTCACTGTTAAATCTTGTTATGAGATGTTAAATGATGGTGGACACAGATTCAAATATATGCATAAAATCTGGGACTATTGGGTGCCACTTAAAATCAAACTCTTTGCATGGTTAGTTATTTGCAATAAAATCCTGACTAAGGATAATTTATTCAAAAGAGGTTGGTCCGGTTCTGAATTTTGTATTTTTTGCAATAATAACAGAGAATCTGTCAAGCACCTATTTCTATATTGTCATTTCACGCAATCCATTTGGAATACTTTTACTGCTGGGTGCATTTATCCTGCTATACTTTCAGTTGAAGATTTATTTGTCTTTCCTCCTGTGCTGAAATTTGAAACATCCTTAATAGGCTCTCATACTTTTGTTCAAATCTTTTTATGGTCTGTTTGGAAGGAAAGAAATAATAGAACATTCAGGGGAACTTGCAGAAATTCCAATATGATTACAAATGATATTATTTCCTTGTTTCACTGTTGGATAGAATGTCTGGGTACAGGATTTGAAAGAAATGAAAATCTACAGTCTTTATCCTCATTCCAGCAAAAGAGAGAGATGGAGCAAGCTTCAATGGCTCCTGACATTTCCCAGCAAGGACTGGATTACAATACCTCTACACCTGCTCTACTGGAGGACAATCCTATGATATGATTAACATTTTGTTAGTTGAAATATCTACCAGACTTCTGAGTTTAAGTTTAATTCCTGTTATGAAAATTTTTGAGACATTTCTGTGGTGTAATATTGACAGTACAAAACTGTGGTAAAATCTTATTTCATATATATAATTGATTACCGTTTACAAAACAAAAAACAAAAAAAACATTTCCTCATTTTAATCCGTTGTGTAAGGTAAATGAGGCAGGCAATGAGAAAAAGAACAGGAAGAATTTGACTAAAGTTTTATGTAGTATTTGGTACATGGGATTAGAAGGTAGAATGGATTGGAGTAGAATAAAATTTTAGGAATGGAATAGTATTTCTACGTTTGGTACGAAAATATAGTCGGAATGGTCATTTCCCAAGGAATGAAAATTTAACTCTCCTTGAGAATTTGATTCCTTATTGATATGTAAGGAATTTAATTCTCAATGTTCCATTGGGAATAAGAAAGGATTAAAATACATTACCTCCTCAATTCTTTATATTTTTTAGCTTGGTATCCTAAACTTTTTTCGTTATAACTTATCTCTTATGACTATGGTAAATTACAACAAATCCTCTTTTTAGGTAAACAATGTCAAATTTTTACATTGTTTGGCTATTTTACTGTCAATAATTTATCATTCTAAGGTTAAATTACAGTTTATTTCTTTCAACTATTCGCATTTTTCAGTTTGGTACCTTAAACATTTTTTGTTACAACTTGTCTCCTTCAATTATAGTAAATTACAATAAACCGCCTTTGTGGATAAATGTCGTTAAAATTTTGCTTTATTTGACGGTTTTACTCTAAATTACAAATCATTCCCTTCTTAACCTACGAAGCCCAATATGAACATTACCTTTAGGAAATCCTTTATCCAAAAACAAAGAGAAAAAGGTTTGGGAAAGAAAGTGATTGGATAAATTTTTGGTGGTGAAGTTGGATTTAAGGTTTATGATGTAGAAAAAATAAAAGAAGATAGAAACAAGATGATGAAAAAGAAGGATAAATTTATTCGAAAGAAATATTGTAAAGATCACATGACCCTTCAAACTTGACGGAAGGGTCTTATTAAACAGAGGTAGTTAAGGGAAGTAAATTGTAATGAAACAAGTTTAAGATATTAAGTTGAAAAACTCAAATAGTTAATGGAAGTAAATGGAAGAAAATGAGAAGAAGGGTAAATTTGTCAAAAAAAATATTTTAACCCTTCAAACCTGACAAAAAGGGTCTTGTTGTTTAACAGAGATAGTTGAAGGAAGTAAGTTGTAACAAAAAAAAATTTAAGGTACTAAACTGAAAATCGTAAATAGTTGAAGAGGATGATCTATAATTTACCAAAAAAAAATCTGACGCCTTCCTATTCTAAGCCCATCTTCTTATTTCTACAGCAATAACTCTACCCCAGTCACCTCCCTTTCTCCTCCGGACGCCATCTTCTTTCACAATCCTCCTTAAAAAAGCTCTTTTAAAAACTTTTTTAAGGTTAATAGGATATTTTTATTATTACGTAGATGTTACTTTCCATTCCAAGTCCATCTTCTTATTTCTACAGCAACAACTCTACCCCTGTAGCCTCCCTTCCTCTTTCGATTGTCATCTTCTTCTGCAGTCCTCATTAAAAAAACCTCTTTTTAAAAAAAATTCAGGTCAACAAGATATTTTTGTTAATTTGTAGATGCTAATATATGAATTTTCTATTTTCATTTCGATTTTGTTCTTATGTATGAAATAATGGAAAAGAATTGTCTACTAATTTTACTCTACTTTTTGATCGTGTACCAAATACAAAGATAGAATAAAACTATTATTAGCGTTTGATAAGCTGGAATGGATACTAGAATGGACCAGAATGGAATGAAAAAAGTAGATAGAATGGAATTCCTTTGAGAATTAAATTTCCATTGAACATGAGAATTACATTTCCTCCTAAGAGGTAAGAAATTTGATTTCCAAGTCCATTAGAAGTAAAAAATTTTAAAAAAATCCGATGACTTCCTCCCTCCTTCCTCCACCACAATGAGTAGCACCCTCCACCCTCAAAGATCTCAACGTAGTTAGAAGGCTTGAGGGGGATTGGATGGTGACCTGGATGACGACCACTTGAAGACGACGACCACTTGAAGACATGGTCATCGTTGGACGAGAGCTTCCTAGTAAGTGGGACGAGACATTCTTGGCAAATCCCAAGCTCCATGGTAACGGAGGAGGAGGAGGAGGAGAGTTAGAGTGTGACTAGGAAAAGAAGAGGAGAGGAGAGTAGGAAGAAAGAGAATGGTGGTGGAACAGAAATGCAAAAAACAAACAATTGTAGAGTTACAGAACCTCAAGGAGTGGTTGAGTAGTTAAAAGTTTGTCCGTCACACTCTTGTTAGTACAACTTCCTAACAAAGAAGAAGAGTGGAGGATGCTATTCTATCTCATTTCTCTATATTTTAATTATATACTAAATACAGGAATAGAATAAAATCATTCTATTTCATTTCATTCAAAATTATATTCTGGAGTTTATTTCTATTTTAGTGTATTAAACACAACTTTACATTTCATTTTAAAGTTTATTCTATTTCTGTCTATTTTTATTTTAATGTACCAAACACAACATTAGTACTTAAGAAAAGAAAAGAAAAATCAGATTTTGTGTAATAAGACTTGCATGTACATAGATTGATAATGATAGATAGATAGAAGGTAGTAAATTGCAACAAAATGAAAATCAATAGTGGCGTTTAATATTTTGTTTTTAACTTTAATATAATATAGTAGATTCTCGACATACTATGACAAAAAAAACAAAACAAAAACAAACCAGATTTTGTGAAATAGGACTTGCATGTACATAGACCTGTCAAACGGGTCGTGTCGTGTATAAACGTGTATAATATATGTATATAGTAAACCCAAACACGACCCATTTAATTGTCGTGTACTTAATACTAAATCCAAACACGAACTGTCTATTAACGTGTATACACGACACGACCCGTTAAGTACA
>JAMKQA010034135.1:0-21356 GCA_024699735.1 Posidonia australis | reverse complement strand
AAATCAAGGAAGACCGATTTTATCGGGCGTACGAGGGTGCCTAACACCTTCCTCGTGCGTAACAGGGATCCTTACCCGCATTCTGGTTATTTCGTAGACTTGTCTTTGTTGATTTGCATGATTTATTTCATGTATATGGTTTTCCTTGTCTTCTATAATAGATTAGGTGGCGACTCCATTTGTTTTGCTTTTTTTCGACGTGATTTTGCCGTCTGATTTCGCATTCTTTTGCGGAATCTCCTCGCCGGCATGGTTACAGATGCACTAGACTAGACTGCTCCTATTCCTGTGCACCTGAAACAAAAGGGGACAAGGAAAACACGCATGAGTGATAGGAATGTCACCCAGTACGTGCCCCAAAACAGCGATAAAACTTGCGAAAACAATTGCCAGAAAATCTCTAGAAAACTACCATCGCAAAACCAACACATTCGATTAGAAAGATTTTGAAAACAATGCCATTTCAAACTTTCCTTTCCTTTCTTTCAAAACTTCATGCTCATTGATAAATCTTTATACTTACACAGGAGAAGCAAATCATTTCATCTAGTTTTCTAGCCCAAAGCATTATTTAAAACCATTAACATAATTTATCACAAATCAGGACTAGGAGTTAGTCCAACACACAAATCCACACTTTATCATTCCAAAAACTGGTCGCATCACCCTGGCCACAGGCGATCGACCTGGCCACAAGCAGCTGGTGAGGATTCCATGTCACCACACCCACACTGCAGTGTCGCGGTGAACCACCCCGCGCTGGAGTTCAACCGCTCCGGCCACAGCCTCAAAATGTACCCTCACTAGTACAAGCACGGAGTGCGTCCTCGGGACTCCCTGGTGCCTGAGCACCTAGGGACTCTAACCTTAGACCCGTCCAGCACCGACACTGAGGGTAGTCTGGGTCTATTATACCCTGGGTCCTATAGTACCACCATAGTCTCGAGGATCCTACCCTGGACCGTAAACTCGGCAACCACAACCAAGGACACGTCCCCAACATCTCTAGAGGTCTCACTACCTCGTCGGCAAGCCCTGGTCTCATTGTAGTTCCTACAATTCCATTAATCTTTTTAAAACCATATGCAATTTCTCTTTTCAAACATTTGTCAAAACCATTTTCCATTCATAAAACTCTTTGTAAATCACACGCATTATGCATTACATTGTCATCTATGGTATTCAAACCCACACATTCATTCATGGTCATTATACCATGCAATCACCCCTCACATGGGTCCACATTATACACACAAATCATATTTCATAACTCATGGAAAACATCATTAAAAATCAACATACTTACATGCATTATCTCGCAAGTCATTTCCCTGCATATCATACATTTATCATGTATTTATTCATATTTATCAACATTTTTCCTAGCATTTTTCAATATTGCCCTGGGTCCTGATTCGACATACCGAATAGGGTCTCGGTCGACCGAAAATTCCTGGTTTGGTCGACCGAAATATTCCGGTATTCCGAATCCTTGTCAATTTTAATAGTCCTCCTCTAGAACGGTCGACCGAATTTATCCGGTCGACCGAAATACCCTGATTCGGTCGACCGAATCTCCCCCGGTCGTCTTAATTAGTGGTCCAGGGAACCACCTGGGAACATTTTGGCATACCGAACCCAGTTCGGCATACCGTTTTCTGCGATTGCAGAAAACCCTCCCGGCTACCATCGTCACTTCTCCCCAAGGTGGGATTAAGGAGCGGACCTTTCAAAATCACAACAAAAATTGCAAGTAAAACATGAGGTGTAGACCTTCAAGTCTACTCCAAAACCCCTCAATCTAAACATGAATCCATTAAGCATGCTATTCTATAGAAATTCATAAAGGCATAAAGCTCATACGGAAATCACTGTAGCATGCTTCACAACACTTAGCAAAAATCTCACGAATCAACCACGAATTAGCATCATATCACCACAAACACATGATTCATCACCTTCCCAACATTTCTCATATTTTTGCATGATTTTTACAATATTTTTCATGGTTTTATCCCCTAACCTAAACATGTTTCAACTGATGGAGGGAAATGGAAGGGGGAACGCGTACCTGGCTTCCACGAGCCCCGCGTGTCCTCAAGCTCTAGCTGTGCATGAGACCAGCCTCCCCCCGTACTGGTGCGATCTCCTCTTGCGTGCGACCTCTCCTCAGCCTCCGCACTCCCTCTCGTTCTCTCTCTGGTTTCTCCGCTCCTCCCCCACGCTGCACGCTTCCCTTTAAAGCCACCGTCGCCTGCCATCCCCACGGATTCCGCTGCCAGCCACCCTACCGTCGAAGGGACGAGCAGCCCTCCTCGCCAGGCCTCGCGAGTAGGGGGAATGGGTCATGGGCACGGAGAAGATAAGGAAGGGAGGTCACGGGCATGGTTAGGCTTTTGACCAGGTCCAAGCTCAAGTTTAAGTGGGTTTCACTCCAAACACAAGTCCCAATTGCATAGTAGACCCACAAGCCAAAGAAGTCACGCCACAAGGGAGAAACCAGGGGCACAAAACACAGGGAGAGATCACAACCAACAAACACAACCTGGATTTACCATTAATAAACCACATACAAATAATTACAGGAAATTTCATGGTTTATATTAAATGGAAAACCAGGCACAGATGTTACATGTATACATTGCATTTGGCCTTATATAGAAAATATAAGAGCAGCTATATTATTTATTCAAACATCAGGTAAAAAATTTCAAGAATTTAGATATTTAAGTGCAGAACAAGGTATAAAACCTAAAAAATTTAAATTAGATGTTCAACATATAATATGTTAACTTCATGTTTATCTTATAGTAACGTAATTACAACATATTATAATTCAAGATCTAATTATTTATTAAATGATGAAGATAAGAATAATGCTAATGTAATTCATACATTTTTAGAACCAACTGATCAATTATTTGGTCAATATTATTCTACTAGTTCTTTAGTTTTAGTTAATTTATTTAATATTGCAGATACTTTTTAACAATATATACAATTCCTACAATTTAAATATATTATTAAAATTATGGAAGAAAAATATAATAGTTATTGGAATGAGCCTCCAATGTGATCATGCTTAGCTTTAATCATGAATCCTAGGCATAGATTAGTTATATATATGATATTGCATGATTAATTGCATGATACTTATATATGATATTTTTAGTAATATGAATCAAAATGAAAAAATAGATGGATATAATAATAAAATTAAGGAAACTTATATGTATTATTTAAAGAATATGTTAATAATTATGGTGAAAGTAGTTCTACTGCACATATATCTAGTTTTGTAGGAACACATAATAGTAGTTGTAGTAGTTAATTTTGAAGTAGATTAAATAAAAAAAAGGAAAATATGTAAAATCAACAACTTGTAATGAATTAGAAAATTATTTAGAATGTGAGTTTGCATTTAGTGATATTAAAATGGATAACTTAGATATATTAAAGTAGTAGTCTAGTACTACTGTTAGGTTTCCTATAGTTTCTAGGATGGCTAAAGATTTACTAACAATTCCGGCGTCTACTATGGTATTGGAGTCTGCCTTTTTTTTAGAAAAAAGAGTTTTAAGTGATAGAAGATGTAAATTATCAAACAAATATGTAGAAGCCACTGTCTGCTTGAAAGATTGGTATGATGCAGTTGATCGTCTACAAAATTTAAACTTAAATGACGAATCAGAAGACGAAGAGACAACAACTTCAATAGGGACGAGAACTTCTGCTACAGATTAAAACATGTACAAATTTCTCTTGTAATTTTTTTAATATATATTAATGTAATAATTGTAAATTAATGTAAAAAAATGTAAATTATTGAATATCGGAGTATCTGATGTAAATGTAAAAATGTAAATTTCAAGTTTTTATTGTTTTTTTAATGTATATAGGATATTAATGTAAATTTCATTTATTTAATAATAAATATTTTTTTAATTTAATTGTTAATGTAAAGTGTTGAATATCCTTTCAATTTTTTTAATTTATACATTAATTATTTAATAATAAATAAATTTTTTTAATTTAAAAAACTATGGACTAGCTCGGCCTAGCCCATGGACCGACCAACTAGTGGGCCAAGGACCATGTCGGGCCGAGGGGTTTTAATCCATGGCTCGGCCCACCCTGTCCTGTTTTTGTGGACGAGCCTGGCTGGCCCGGTCCACATCTGTGAGGCTTGGTCCGGTCCGTTTTACATGTCTACTTGTACTTATCTGGAGAAACTAGCTGTTTTTTGTTGCGATTTATGAAGGAAATATTTTCTGTAACGTGAAGATGACGTAATAACCTTTTCTAGACTTCCAAGGTCTTGTCATCATCTTGTTATCAAAGAGTAATGATCAATTACATTCAGATCGTAATTGTCATTTTATATTGATTACAGACACAAAATACTATAACCATATGATTCTTTTCTACCATTGTATTTTATTGATTTTTTTTCTTTTTCAAAAATAATATGTTATGTTAAGTCTGTATCGCCTTTTTGGATGTAGAATAAGAAAAAATAGAAATAAGTGAAAAGTGATATTAATATTCTGATAGTATTGTTATTTAGTTTGGAAGTGTTTTTCTTTTAAAAGTCAATATATTTATATAAAAAGATATTCTGGTTTAGATGAAAAGTGAAATAAGTATCAAAATAAATGTTGGAATAAGTAGAAAATACGTAAATTAATAATAATCAACTTGATTATTAAGATATATAAAAATATGTATATATTATATTATATATGTATTAAGTTAAAAAAGAAAAGAAACACTGTATATATACATTTATCAGAATAACTTAGCAGAATAATTTTATTCCACCTTTCTCGTGAAATAGCTATTTTTGAATAAGTAAATTAGAATAAGAATTACTATTCTGCTTTTATTTTACTTTTTAATTTATTAAATGGAATTGTAATTCCAATTCTACATTTATTCTTGACTTTATCTTGATCCCAAATAGAAGTATCTGTAACAGTTTTTTTTCCTAATAATACAATTGATGAATTAGATTTTAGACTACCAACAACATTATCGTTATAAAATGACTTGAATAAGTTAATTATAAAAAACCGTGAAGACTCTATTTTTACGTAAACATTACCAAACACTACTTCAATCTTAAGATTCTTAAATGCTAGATTCAATGTCTCGGTGGAATGTAGGATTTAGTTGGTCTTTTGAAACCCCTCCCTCGTTCAACTGGACGACGAACTTTGTGAAAGCATAAAATTTTCTTATGTAATTTTACGTATCTGATGTACTTTCCAGTCACATATGTAAATGCATAACTTAGACTCTAATACTAGACCCGGCAAGGTCTAATTATAGATTATTTTTGCAGCTTCGATTATAAGTGAGGATCAGGCAGTCGTGATTTTTAAATGCTATAGTCGAAGCATGGTGCTTCAACCATGCAATAGTTCTCAAGATAAAATTTAATTCAGTAAGGAAAAACAAAGCATATCGAATATGATTCACAATGGGAAACTTGAAATGTTTACATAATCAATAGAATCCTTGAGATCACGTTAGTTTAAAAATATCCAAGAATTTAAATTTATACTCAAACCAAAAAACACTATTAAGAAATGTGAGATACGGCTAAGCTCCGTCGCAAATTCCCATTGTCTAGAATCTAGATCCATGTAGACAATAATACAGCCTTTGAGAGAATATTCTCTTACATACTAAATCCTAGGTGAAAGTGACCTGGCGAGGTCGAGAGCACAAATAACCATGGTATGGTATGTCATATGCGAATGGGAGTCATAAATCCAACGGTGGTAAGCAATATAGTTACCATAACGTAAGCAATGAATGAACGTTTTAAAAACTCAGTCGGTAGGAAAAATAAAATCATTGTCACCATCTCGCTCTCTCTTACGTCCAAAAGACAATCGTAATAATAAATGCATGTCACAACATCTTTCTCTTTCTTCCCATGTATTGTTTTTTTAACCACCGGTCCAGCGTCTCTTGGCGTCCCGTTTGTTGCCACCATCTCCGATCGTTCTCACCAACGCCAGCGCCAACGCCAACGCCAACGCCAACGCCCCCTCTTTTTCACCATTGTCGTCGTTGGCGTTTTCCTTACACCAACGTCGCTATCGTCTCGTCCCTTCACCAGCATCGTCGTCGTCTCCTCCCATGCTCTTTCAGTAAATAGGAGAGAGAGATAGAGAACATGAAAGAGAGAAAAGGAGAGACCTAGAGACAGAAACCAGGAGGGAGGGAGCGAGTGAGAGAGAACCAGAGATAGAAAGACTGAGAACAGGAGAGAGAGAGAGAGAGAGAGGGAGAGATTAAAGCCCCATGACCAATATAAATATATATATATATATATATGTCAATATTTTCATCATAACTTCAGAATTTTGGATAAGTAATTTAAATTACAACACTATATATTAATTACATGCCCAAGCTAGTCATGCCCCATGACCTCTCTGCAATCTTGATGCATTCCTTGTGCCTAAAGCAGCTGACAAGGTGATCGATGACCATCCCAGCGGCCTGCATGAAGGAGTACACGATCACCGGGCCAACAAGTCTGAACCCCCTCCTTAGCAGTTCCTTGCTGATGAACTCTGATTTTGGGGTTCTAAACGGGACACTTTTGGGGTACTTGTACCTGTTAATTGTAGGTCTATGGTTCACATGGCTCCATATGTACCCACTGAAGGATCCAAATTCCTTCGCAACCTTCACAACATGAGAAAGAACATCGTTGCATATATATGGAAAATAAGTTCATTAATAACGATGCGTAATCAGTAGGTCGAGATCAATCATGTGTCTCTAGTAGTACTTGCCTTGAGGATGCACCTGGCATTGTCCACAATGGACCTCACCCTACTCTCTGCCAACATCAGCTCTTTTTTGGACCCAATCTCAGCAATATCCTTCTCCTCCATTTTGGCAACGAAATTGGGGTCAAAATCCCCAAATATTTCTCTATGTAACACAACATGAGAAAGGATTAGTTAAGCAAAGTTACTCTGATTCTTTCGCCGGACAAGAGGATGATATATAGACTGGTTTGGGTATTATCTTTGTACCTGTAATGCTCCCTTTTCTTCATAATATTAGACCAATTGTGATCTATTAACATGCCTGACAGAGAGAGAAGCTCAAAGAGCTTGCTGCATTACATCAATATTATGTAGAACTATTAACTTTTTACTTTATTGCATTCAAAAAATGTTACATGCAGCTTGAATTGATGTGTTGTATTTACGAAACTAAAAGAAAATTCGGTTTCCCCTGGTACACGTATGGATGCACGTACTTCAAAATGCAAAAGTGAAGTTTCAATCATTTTGTATTTATTTATTCTTAGAATAGATTGAAGAGTGAAGACACACCAGCTAACTACCACCTGTATTTGAAATATTCTCAAATAGAAACATATAAAATTATACTTAATTCATGAGTCAGACATCAACGAACATGGATTTACAAATTGAGTTCTGTTTGCTTGATTTGGTCAAATCCAGTGTTTCATCAACAATTTTTTTTGGACACAAGAAACATATACAGATGGAAAACCATAATGTATCAAAATAAAATGATTCTATACAAATAGTGATCTTAACATTTTTCTATCAAAGCCTACTTTAGATTAGTATATCTTTGCATCCAATCATATTCTCAATATTAAGGAACAAAAAACTCACTTGTCGTCGTAAACTGGTACTCCCCAACATTCGTCATGGAACTTGACATAATTCTCTTCTGCAAGAAAAGGTCCAACGACACGTTAATAAGCTGTATAGGTAATCCGCAAGAAATATATATACAGCAGATGATGAAAACATGCACAGTTTGGCACTTGAAATGTATATGTTTATGCCTGTTCCTCACCACTAGAATTAGTAATCCAGCTGCACCTCTTCAAGTTACCATCCTCCTCTCTTTCCATTTCCACATCCTCCTCATCATCACAATCATCAACACCCACATAATCTGGTCTATACCCGAACTCCCTTCTTCCATTAGCTCCCCTCCCAAGACTATCAACCAGACCTCCTCTCCTTCCAAATGACCCAAACAACCCATGAAATGACAAAGATATCTTCCTTTCCCAAGTAGAAATGGTGCCACTGAGAGAAGAATCGTTTGAATTCTGTGACAGAGAGAGAGGAGAGATGGATACGACTGAGGGAGTCCTGTGCATGCCAAGAGGGTACAGCTTCTGTATGCTTTTGGGTAATGCTGGGCTCCTCTCAGTTGCACGCCTTGTGACGATTTTAGAAGGCATGTTTGCTGCAAAAAAAAAGAAAAAAAAGAAAGAGAAAACTCAAATGTGTTGGATTATTTGAATTAGATATGAGTGTGGATAGAACAGGTGGGTGGGTGGTGGCTCTTATAGATGGATCAAAGGAATTAGATGGGATTGGACTTGAGAGTATAGATAAATACAAGTACAAGTTAGGTAGGTAATGCATCAAATTCATGATAGGTCAGTAAAAGCTCAATAAGCTCTGGAACTTATTAATCTTTTACAAAGTTAATTGTCTTTCTTTAATTCTTTCCAATGTAAGGGACCATGTATAATGATTCTAATCTGAATGGCAAGCATCAAGTTCTGGATTGTGTGTTTCTGCAACATCAAGCAATGCAAAAGCCGATGTATACTTGTATACTTTATCAAAGTGGCATATCTAGATGCAATCCTTCAAAATCTGATTATCCATGCTTCTCCGTAATGTGAAGATATATATCAAGTTGTTATGTAGTTTTCTTTGTGGAGGAACCATCCTTGTCGCGAAGAAAAGGAAAGATAGGTCGAATGCTCAGCTTCTTTTTCTTTGGTGACATCTTTTCATGTATTTTAGAATTTGCATGGAGATTTTTCCACAGCATTCTAAAGAAGGTAACATAAAGTTTAGTTGGTGCATGTTTATCTCAGTGGAAGGCTAATGGTTAAGTTTAACAGGCTTCAATTCTACTCATGGATTCCTATTTCCTAATGCACCATGAAGAGCCAGATACCCAAAACGACAGGGATATGGCATCTACTTAGGTGCATTACAGCTACTGCAAAAAAGGTATAGAGAGTTCTTTCATTGACCACAAACAAGACCTCTTTATTCTTAGGAATTTTTGATTTCTCCTTTATTTCATAGTTATTGAGTAAATATTATGTCTTGCATTTTAAACATGCTGAATTTTGCACCCACCCAAGCTAGTATGCCTGCAAGCAATCACTAACAAGAATTATTCGTTGATAAGTCAGTGCAAGTAAATCACATGTCACATGATGCTGTGCTTAGAAAGAACTTATGCAAGCCATGAGTGAGAGTGATACAAATAATCCTTATATTTTACGGTTAACCATAGACATGCATTTTTGAAGGGAACTAGTAAGTATTAATTAACCTAATTAAGATACACTTTTAGCTATTATCTCACAATCACTTCATGTTTATGCCTGCAATTGTCACGTTATTATCTTGTTTATACTGCCCATCAAACAAATTAATGTGTTCTTTTTTTTTTTCCCACTTTTATTCAGGTGCCATCAAATTACGTAAGCCACTGTCAAAACTCTCACCACTCTATATAATGTTATATTTAGATTTGTATAAGTTGGTTTGATATAATGACTAGCGCCTTCCATTGTAGTCACATTAGTTATTCGATTTGGAATTCTTTATAGTGTTATTCCGTTCCTTTGCTCCAAGAGTTTCAGTTTAGGTGATACGTTCATTGGGCAGAAAAACATAGCATAAGGCAACAGGCAGATTCAAACACTAGTCTAGAATCAAAAGCGATTACTTGCGTGATGCTGGAATATCTACCACACCACAAATATAAACACATAAGCACACATCCACAGCATGAAAAGAAAGAGGCATACACTCATTCAGGATTTGCAAGGTGCCTATTTTATAGGATTCAAGCAGTAGAAACCACTATAAGAGTTACGATTGATACTACCGTAGTCCTACCTCTTTACCTCTTGGGTGTCTCTATTATGATCATCACTTCTCTCACCAAGCCAAGCCGGCCACCTCTCATAGATGTGTTAGACTTGTATATACAAGTAACAGTAGTAAACCCCATCTATGAGCATGTTACGCGAAGTTATAAAGTTAGAGTTCTATCTTATTTAAGAAAAGTAGGATCCTTAATTTTAATCATTAATCTTTATCTCAGTAATTATCATTTTATTGACAATAATTTTAAAAAAATTCTACTAAATAACGAGATAATTAATATAACCACTTTTTCCATTAGATTTAACATAATATTCAAATCTAACGGTTGAGAGATTCAAGGTCCTACTTATTTTAAGTAGGAATAGATCCTATCAGAAAATTAGCGTCTCTTTCTCTCTATACATATATATATAGGGAAATATTATAATGAACTTGGAGACTCACTTGTTTGAAATGAGTTACTTTTTAGGTCTCATAAATATTTCATTATATATATATATATATTAATTATATGTAAAATCTAAATCTTAGATATTAATCTAAATTATCTACAAAAACTATAGATTAAAAATCAAGTCAATCCAAAACTTCTAACTTAATAATTTAACTAGCAAAAATTCAATAGTTTCATATTAATTAGTAAAAAATGTGATTCTATGAATTCATTATTTCTTGAGATATAATTTTCAAAATCACTTAATTTTTAAAAGATAAATATCATGATGAATATTGATCAAATTTACAGTTTGGATTTCACATATAATGCATGGATTTTAAGATATGTATATAAATTCATGATTTATAAACTTATTTTTATTAAGAAATTTAATTTCGAAACTAATTGATTTTTTGTATGTTGGTTTTATATATGATGTAGATCATATCTTACGGTGGAAAATTTGATATCACTTATGGATTATGAAAATAACATAGAAGATCAATTTACATAAAGTAAGTCTTGAAGTTCATTCAAAATTTTCTATACATATATCTATTCTTTAGAATCGTGTTTATACAACTTGAAATATATTTAGAAAGCACCTCTACCTTTTTCTTGAATCAATGTGCAACTCGGTTCACCGTTTTTTAGAATATATAACAATTGGATGTAGAATCACAGGACGTCAACATCTAGAGGTAATTTAAAAATAATCAAGAACTTACCTTAAAAATCGAATGACTCAACATATAATAAAATTGAACCAACAAACGTTAACAATTCTAGCATGTATTTTTCTAATTGTTTCAGTATTCACTCTGGAAGCCTAAATCAGTACTCATCTCTTTAATCTAGTTGGGGAAAGATATTTGAATTCATTACCTAATAAACGAATGTAAACTAGCGATCAATTCCTTAATCTGGTTGTCAACTAGAAACAAGAGATTCAGTTGTTGAATAGTCATATACTGAAATTCTTGGGCAGTAGGAGAAACCATCGCTCTGGTCACGTTGACATGCACTTACTACTTACCTTAGCAAGGCAATTTATTCTGATCAAATGGATGGTATTATCGCATCGACATTGTCAAAAAGATCTGGATCATCCATGTACTTCTAGATGATTTTATCATCTCATAAGGAGGTCGTCGGTCTGGACCCTGGATGGTGTACCGTCGTCCATCATAGTCGTAATCTAACATCTGATTCAAAGACTTGAAGAGCTCGAATCTGGAAAAAAGCATGCGTCGATCCCTATTTGCTTTAATATGATGAGCTCTATTAGTTTTGAGTTGCCGAGACTTGGATTTTGATGGATGTCTCCTCAGGTCGGAAATTGTCTCCTATTTTCTTTCAATAGATTAATGCGAAAATGTTTCCAAACTTTTAACATGAATGTGATCTAAGAAATGAAAGATCGATCGTTTTATTGGTGACTGAATGGATACTCTCTCAGCTACATATTTAATTGTTATAAATTTCCCAAAATAAATATTCTAAAAATAACTTTTAAATAAATGCGGTCCTTGTAATGCAATTTAGTCAACAATTACGAGGGAAGGAAGAAAAATGAGAGAGATGGGCCTGTGATTCCTATAGATTTCTTGAAACCGTGGGGAAGAGTTACTGTAATTTAATCATTCAGAGGGTACAGTCTCTCCAGTATTATATTAAGAAACATAAAAAAAATTAGATATTTCTGTTAAATATGCCTCTATTAAACAAATAATCTACCCTCGTAGTATGGTGTCACCTATCATTTTCCAGGTTCCACACAAGAAATATAATTTCCAGCGAAAGGCACCAGACTAAATCACTTGGTAGAAAGCATTTCAGAATTGCAGTAGAGGTGTGTTGTTTATTTCTTTCCTTCCCTACTAAAAAGGTATGATACAGTGATACGTTACAAAACTAGACTCCATGAAACAATCCTTGAATATAATAAGACGACTGGTCTAACAAAAGAATATCATTTGGAAAAGCCTTTCACTGTTCCAAGGTATCTTGGAATTCATTAAACTCGGCAGGGAACAACTTTCCTTGAATCCAAGTTACAAATAAGGTGGAGGGTCACCCAATAGTGAGATTGCACCATTGTGGCTTTGAGCAAAAATTTTGAGTTGTAGAAACATCATCTGGGCATGTAAGGACATGGCCTCTCCACGTTAATGTGAGTCTAGTGGACTGGGTTTGCCCTGAATTAAGGTTAAGAAGAGCCTCACATTTCTGTGTGGTACTTGTGTTCAGTTGGCGCTGCTTTTTCAGATAGAGCAGAGCTAACAACGTCCCCTATGAAAGAGAAGAAGCACTGCCGGCATGAACTGGGCATCAGATTGGACCTGTGCTGGTTCTTGACTTGATCGGGATGCTTGCATATCAGGCTGGGAAATGACCTTGCACTGGATTTTGAATGCTCCAATCCACATGCAGCCAGGATGGTGTGGGTGGCAACTCTAGCTACTTCCTTGAACTTGTCACCTCCTGTAAATTAAGTGGAGCATCAACAGATTATTGCCATGACGAGATGCAGTTAACTGCCACACATTCTATCTTAAAAACACAACCTTCCGTTGTGGTAAAACCGTAAGAGCAAGGAGATCGAAAGGACAATCAGGAAAGTAGCATTTTAAGTATATGGATAGGTATATTCAAATCAATGAAACTGTCATAAGACTAACGAAATATAAGGGCTCAATATCTTGAACCAACAACCTTTCAAAATTACATTTTTGGAAGAGAGACATACATGCAAACACACTTATCTGAAGAAGACTTAAGAAAGCCAGACAATTCTAGATGTAAATGATCAAATAAAATTATAAAAGATATGTTGATGTAGACATGGTTGTTAGAATGTAACTTGTAGCTAATGATTTATTAATCATATTTATCATCATACTATAAAATTTTAGTATATACTTATTGTTTAAGTGATTTCATTTTGTTCATATATTTATGATTATATTTCTGATTTGCATTTTCTTTAAGTTCTTGTATATTTTTTTGACACATGGTTATTATTAAAGTTTTAATGTATTAATGTTGTAAGAATGATGAATTGATTCCTTGTTAAAGAAAATGTAACATTTTTATTTCTTGGAAACTTGAAGCACTAGCTATGCAGGATAATGTATGCTTATATTCTACAAGAAGGTGTGGTTATGGCACCGATAACTGAAGGTGAAAAAGAAAACATGCTACGTAAGCTACGTTTTGAACAGCATCACTTGGTTTATGAATACCGTCCCAACAAATTGGATGGCTTCAAACTTGAATCCTCAGTACGTATATAAGGATCCAATTCACAAATGCTAAACTGATCTGACATGTGTCTCTGGACTCAGGTGTGAACACTAAACAAATTCTTGCTCCTACTTGACATTACATTGTGAGCTAAAAGACAACCATCATCATAAAGTAGAAACATGAAAAATCACAAGTATTAATTAATTAATTAATAAAAAATATTTAAGAAAACTAAGTGTTAAATTAAGAGACTGTATTAGCTCCTTACCCAACCGATCATTTATAAGCTGCAACTTCAAATTAAGCTTAACTAGTGACTGAACTTCACTCTTGGTGTCATTGATGGTTTTAGATAAGCTTTCATCAGCAGTCTTATCCATTTGCAAATTCACTTTAGAAAGTTTTCTCTTGCTTTTTGAAAGCTCAACATGCTTTGTCTTGTCGTAAGTGACAGATCTGGAACAAGGACGTACATCCCGCTCCTCAATTAAGATGGATTCTTTACTCAAGACCTGATGAGATGTTTTCTCTTGTGTCCTACCAAGAGAAACAGTAATCGGAGCTGACTTCAGATCATTACAATTTTTCAAGGAATTAGTGGTTACAGATTCTTTCTGCTTTGGAAACCTCTCATATTTTGTAATATTACAAGTTTTCTTCCTCTCGTCAGTTTGAGATTTGAAATGATGTAGTCCAGAACCAGTAGCCCCACACACTATATCTTCAGCAGATTTACGTTTCTGGATAACAAAACCTGAGTTTAGGTCACTATTTTCCGTTGGGAGATATTTTTTAGCAACACAGTTTGATGCTGATGATGCGGGATACTTCAAAACATTACCTCTGAGAGTCTTTGGGATTGATTTTGCAACTTCCATCATTTTCCAGGCCCTAACCACATCTTGGGAGCTTGTGCAACAGAGTTTGTTATCAAGAAAACCATTTTCTGTTGCCAACAGTTCAGGTTTGCTAGTACGTAAAGTCTGAACCTGTCTTGATGTACCTGAGTTTGCACGCATATTTTGTTGTTTCCTATCATCAACCATCTTGCCAAGATTGACATGCCTTGTTGTGAAGGACAGAGAACCATTTCGCAATGCATCCCAATTTTCACGAAGCCTCCGTACGTGATCATGTACATCACGACAACGGCGTAAAGTTCGGGCACCTTGCTCAGAAACCTTTGCTCCAGAAGATGTAGTTTTTTGAGTCAAGAGTGATGATGATCGCAATGAGTGTTGGGCTTCATTTTGTGCAGTATCTCCATGTGATGCTAGTGTATCATAATCACAACTTCTTCCTGTTCTAGTTAAATGTGTATTAGAGAACCTATGTGAAGAACCATCAGAAAATTCATCTGAAACAATGTCAGATATTGAAACTGGTAAGCCATCATGACTTTGTCCAGTGAAGACTTTAGGTGAATCCTGAGTGCAGGGATCATCCTCCATTTCCAGTTTGGAATGTTCATTTCTGGTGATTGTACAATCAGGGCAAAACCAGTCGCCTTCGGGCACTGTTGCCCCCAGACCAACACAATAGGTATGAGCTGCAGAGTCACATAGATCACAGAGCAGTAAAAGATTTTCATCCACAGATTTTTGGCACTCACTGCAATTTACTTCGGAATATGGATCAGCAGATGCCGCTGTTTCATGGTGATCAACCTGCACAATGATCAAAAGATTTCAACCATTATAATCTTTAGAAATAATTGGGGAAAACTCAACATAATACTCTAAGGAAAAGCAATACGTGCTTGAATGGATACTAACAAGTAAACCTGCCTCATCAACAAAAAAGGGCATTTTCCTATCATAATTTTGAATACAGATGTTATTTGGCCTGTGGCAAGCTTGATTGGATTGTACATAGAACATTGAGTCAGTTACTAGTGTTTTCACCAACCGACAAAGGGGGACATATCACTATTAGCTTGAATTTCACATAATCTGAAAAAGAAAACTATGACTCATTGAAGAAATCCTGATTAAAAAATGTCAAGCGAATAAATCCACATGTTATATTCTTGGAGAAATGCAGTGCCAAATTGCAAATGCTAATCTTCTGGAAACAGAAGGAAATAATAGGAATGCAAGAAAACACAGTAATGACCAAACTTCTTTATCTGAAAATCAGGCTACTAAAATACGTAGCATATTCTCTTCGAGAGATGCACCAATTTAACAAGTTGGAGAATCTCAAGTTTAGGATAGAAGCTGAACATGTACGTGCAAGTTGCAGCAATCCCGGACAGGCAACCGGTGGCAGAGCGGCGAAAAAGAAATCCCACCAATTGTTAATTACAAACTAGCTTACAGTGCCATCATCAACAACAGACCAATAACATTTTCTTACCTAAAAGGGCAAGTTCTACAAGTGTTTGCAGCATAGAAAAATAAACAGCTACTAATACAAGAACACCTAAACCTTTTTGCCATGGATATGAATGCTCAACCACTGAGAAATAAACTCACATAAAATCAGCATCAAATTCTTACTATTTCTCAGAAAAAAAAAATCCAATGAGATTGAATCCCCAAAATCAAAAGCTAGAGACGGTAATTGACAACAAAAGCTGGAGTCTTTACGTGCCAAACACAACCAGAACGAGTTTTTTTTCCTTCTTTTTCTCAGAACCAAATAACGAAACCGACCTGATTGCGAACGGGAACTCTAACGACCCGCTCCCGGAGAAACACTCCGCGGACGGGCGGGCGGCGGATGGTCCCGAACCGCAGCTTGCACATGGGGCAGCGGGACTCGACCTTGGACCACTCCATGATGCAGACGAAGCAGAAGTGGTGGTCGCAGCTGTCGATCCGGCCCCGGATCGATCCCCCGGCCTCAGAGAGGCAGATGCCGCAGATCTCGCCCTCCGACGACGGGCACTCCACCGACCCCGGCCTCAGAGAGGCCATGGCCGCCATCTTCTCCTTGCCCTTGAGGGAAGTAGGAGGGGCGGATGGGGTTAGGGTTGAGATTAGGGTTTTGAGGCGCTTGATCGGGGAGAGGTGGAATTCTTCTTCTTCTTCTTCTTCTTCTTCATCCTTTTCCATCGTCGAGTTCTTCTTCTTCCTCCGGCACGGTCTCCTCTCTCTCTCCCTCCCCCTCTCTCTCTCTCTTAGATAATTTATGGGGTTTGTTTTGACATGTAATTACTTGAGTTTGTTTAAATTGGAAGAAACCCCAAGTAGTGCTCGGGATTTAGTCAGGAGGACTTAGGTTTTTGTAAGTATTGACCATTGAGGTAGACTTTGACCTGTTTGTCGTAGAGTCGTAGTGCAAGTTTAGGGTCGGCTTGATAGAAGAGGCTCCGCCCCCAGTGGATTTGGATTGAGTTTCGTGAGTTGGGCTAAACGAAACCTGTTCCATGACTCAGGCCTGAAGATTTAGTTATAATGTTTTCCAGACATCACACAGAATATTTTGTTACAGGTACCCACTCCCACGCATGGGCAGGACGAACTACACCTAGATCTGTCAATTTTTGATACGAACGATAACACGACACGATATAATCGTATTTGAGTTTACCGTTATCATGTATCTTGTACTTATCATATCTATTCGGTAGACACGATTATTAAACGAGTCGTTTTCGTGTCTAAGGTAGAAAATCTGATAAGTACACGTTACCTAATTATGTATATAAATTATAACTTTCATTATTTGAAATAGTAGATGTTTATGAAATTAATATATGGAACAATGGAATTTGTGAAATATTGTTGAATGATTGGTTTCATGATTTATTAATTTATCTTTGATTTTTCTACGTGTATAAAACGTGTAAATTTTCAACATATATTATACGTATAATCTTGTATTAAACGTGTAATCGTACAATAAACGTGTACTCGTGTCAATCAAATCGTTATCGTGTCAAAACGACACGATTCATTTAAACGTGTATTTAACAGGTCATGTCGTGTATACACGTTAACAAAACAATTCGTGTTTGAGTTTAGTATTAGATACACGATAATTAAATGAGTCGTATTTGAATTTAACATATATATATAGTATACATGTTTATACACGACACGATGATTATACAATACGATCCATTTGATAGGTCTATCTACAACTACATAGGTGTTGTTAGGTCATACCTAGGTATGAAAATAGGCATGCCAATTTACCTTTTCTTATTAGGTCAAATCTTCTACAGTGTTATCTAAATCTAGGGATTTACATTTGAGAAGTGCTCTTGTGTGGCATTGCTCAGTATGTGAACCTATGGGGTACCATGGTGGGCTACACCATCACTGCTGCTGCCAGTATGACGTAAGACACAACATCACCATGCATGTGTTTCTTTTCTAAGAGATACTAATTCAATGTTTGAGGTCCTTACCACGATAACTATGAGCACAGAGCGCTTCAACGATCAAATTGCTTCCATAAGAATGGGCACGGAGCAAGGTGTGATTATTCGGGGAACTTGTTGATGGAAAAAAAGGCATTTTTACCTTGCTCGGGAGAGAGAGACTGAAGACAGACCAACAAGCCCCTCACTAGCCGGAAACTTACCTTATAACTGACAAGCGAGAGAAGGAAGGTCGATGATGATCCGAGCGTGAGTGGGACAAGAAAGAAAGGAGGGTCCCTCTCTTCGTTCGTACTGCCAGCAAGTGTGCTGACTCTGTTCGATGATCAAGGTAGTGAAAGAACAGGCATGGGAGCAAGCTAGAAAAACAATCAGCACACTTTGGATTTTAAGAGGAATATTCTAATAAGACATTCCCGTTAAATAGGACCAGGGAGGTTAGAAAAGAAAGAAAGGGACAGGAAAAAGAACTTTCACTCTTAGCCTCAAGTCTCGTCTTCTATCAATCAGAAGAGGAAGTAAACTCTATGACCAAATTGGTTACCTTATTCTTACTATTACTCTATACGAAAACTGAGAGGCACACTAAAGGTATTAAACAGCATTATGGAAACAAGGTCTGAAAGACCATTATGGAAACTGACCATTTTTGGACTAAAAAATAGGCTTTTTTGCGGAGCTTCCAAATTGCTTTAGCAAGCTCAAAGTCTCGTCTGTCCCCTGATCCAGATATGGTTAAGATCATGAAAGAGATTGCTTTTCGCAGATGGTCACAGAAAGAAGTGACTATGTTGCAAGCACATGGATCAGAGTCCACATTATGCGGATCCATAGTCCGAGAAAAGACTCCAGTAAATAGAGGGTGTAGAAAACCTTATCTTGGAAAGTCCGATCTTTCTTCTCACTAAGGAAATCGAGGAAGGCGAAGTACTTCGCTTTCTTGATTCCATGTCATCTTATTAATCTTACTTCATATAGAAAGGAACAACACTAAACCGAATAGAGAAGACCAGCCCTAAATCAGCCAGCTTAAGGGAAAGACCCCATTCCATTTCTGGGCCCTAACCTGAGATGATTCTTCAGTGTGAGTCAAATCAGGTTAAAAAGGCGGTGATTTTAAAGCCAATGTTGAGTTGCAAATCTGTCCACGGAAGGGAGAGTAAACTAGGTCTTTTCTCTGAACCGTCGTTAATGATCGTTACAGATATGAACTGAGTGCCATTTGATGAGTTCACCAACTTCAGTTGCCTCTAAGGGGGGCTCGCTCCGGGCAGGTTCAGATCACTTACAATACACGACTCTACGACGGGGCGAGGAGCTCATACCGGAGGCTTTGTTTTTTCTCAAAAGGTTTTTTTCTGAAATGTGAGTCTGTTTTGTCCACTTTATCCATCCCCCTTTTCTTCTGAAAGTGATGGGAGTGGCAGGGGCAGCAGTCTTCTGGATAAGCGGTCCGAAAGTGACGAAAGATTCCAAAACCCCCGGGGTGACAGGGTTGAAAGCGGCAATGCTGGCAGTCGACATGATCGTCGCTGTAGAAAACAATCACGGACTTAGTGCTCGCCACCAAATTGGATTCAGACTGAAGTCTTAAAGATGGAAGGAGATATTGTTGGTCCCATCGGGCGTGCCAGAGATTGTGGAACCGCGAAAACTCCCGATCGGGTGAACTCCCTTCAAGCACATTTAGACTATTTGGCCAACTGGAGTTTGACCGAGTGAATATTTTGGCTTAATGAATGTACTCGTTAGCTATGTCTTTTTGGGAATCTATTCATGACCATGATAGCATATGGGCTGTTGGAGCTACTAGTATCTCAATTTCCAAGCTTGGAGAATGTAACCTGGATCTCTGTGATTGCTGCAGCGATGTCCTTGCTTACTATGCCATATCCCTTCTCCTGTGTGCAGCAAAATGGGCTTCCCATGGAGATTTCAGAGGTAACTTCACTGGTGCCACGGCCACAACATCAACCAAGAAGACATGGATGGTACTTCAAGCTTTGGGAAATAGAAATATAGCTTTTGCTTACACTTATGCAGAGGTCTTGATTGAGATCGAGGTAGTTAATCAATTCTTTCATTAAAAGCTTTATGTTTTCAATATCCTTGCAGGAACTTCCACATGGTCATCAAATAAGTTGTTAATCTTCTGTAATAATAATAAAAAAAAAACTGCAGGATACACTGAAATCACCCCCTTCAGAGAACAAAACAATGAAAAAAGTGACCATGTACGGGGTTGGACTTACTTCCATCTTCTACATTTCGCTTGGTAGTGTAGGCTATGCTGCTTTCGGCAATGCAGCTCCCGAAAACATCCTCACTGGTTTTGCCCTTTTTGAGCCATTTTTGCTTGTTGATGTTGCCAATTTATGCATTGTCATTCATCTCATTGGAGCCTATCAGGTATAAGATTCAACCTCCCTTTTCTTCTGTCCTTGTTTAAGTTGATAACCGAACATATTGCGTGATTCTCTAATCCAACCCAACATATTGAGCTGATGGTTTCTTGACGCTCGTCCCCCATTTCAGGTATTTGCTCAACCGATTTATGCAGGATTCGAGAAACAAATTGCCTTGAAATGGCCAGAAGCTAACTTCATCCACACAATTTATAGAATTAAGATGCCACTTACCAACAAAAAATCTATGAGTTTCACACCCTCAAGGTTCATCTTTAGGTCTGTTATGGTTGCTATTACCACGGTTGTTGCAATGCTGATTCCTTTCTTCAAGGCCATCCTCAGCCTTCTTGGTGCTTTATCGTTCTGGCCTTTAACGGTGTTTTTCCAAGTGATCATGCACATTGCCCAGAATAAGATTCAGCGAGGTACCTGCAAGTGGTTCTTGCTGCATGGCCTGAGCACAGTGTGCCTCATTGTTTCTGTTCTTGCTAGCATAGGCACTGTTGCAGACATTGTAAACAGCCTAAAAAATACCGCACCCTTTAAGATTGTGTATTGAGAGCTGGAGAAAAATCCCTCCATGTTAGCATTTGATATTGTCACCAATAACAATTGTATTAAGAACACCTTAATGGGTAACCAGGTAAACTTCAATTTCTAACATACATGTTCAACGATTAACGGTCATAAACTCATAAGGTACTAGTAAACCATAACATAGAATCATGTTGGGCCATTCTCCACCTCCATGGCGAGATTGGAAAGAAAATCTCAATCTTGAAAAATAAGGGATTGCAATTGTGAGAGAAATAAGGGATTGCAATTCTGAGATATAATCGGGAGGAAGATATATATATATGTCTTGACAAAGAGAGAAAAAAAGGACAGAAGAAAAAGAGATAAGCAGAGAGAGAGGAGCGGCCGTTTCTTCCTTTGTTTTTCCCACACGGCTGCTGCTGCAATTTTTCCCCTTCACGCGTCCG
>JAMKQA010034134.1:0-25652 GCA_024699735.1 Posidonia australis | reverse complement strand
TTTGATTTGGCATGTTTTCAGTCATCTTCATGCATGAGCATATAGAATAAGCAAGCATACATCCATAGACCATCGACAGTAGGAAACCTAGAAAGACCGAGTTTTCTCAAGCGCATGGGGGTGCCTAACCCCTTCCCCATGCGTAACCAGAATCCTTACCCTTTCTCTGGCCCGCATTCACTTCTGCATTATCCATTAGGCACGGATCACACATGCATTCTGCATTTTGTTTTGTTTCTTGATTTTCTTATGTTTTTTTTCTGGTTTTCCTCGTCTTTCCATTAAAAGACTAGGTGGCGACTCTTTTCCTTATCCTTTTGTCTTCCCTTGGTGTTTTTGGGTCTTATCTCTTCTTCTGGATTCACTATTTTCACCGTGACCATATCGGATCTCCTCGTGTGTTTCCACACACTGAGTAGAGGAGAGTCACACTAGGGTTCCACCGGCATGGTCACAGCTATTCTTTGTTTGCAGCTGCCATCAATGGTAAGTAGTGCAATCTGATGGTGCCAATCTGGGATCTCTTTCCTTTTTTTTTCGTTCAGGCTTGGTCTGATCCTGGCCCGTTCAAATCCTCTCCTTTAGCAATTACGACGAGCTTGAGCCCTAAAGCTGAAGGAGATTGGTCTGCCTTCACCCTATAAGGTGCACTAGTGGTACTTCACCAAAAAGAAACTGACATGTCCTTGGTTGAAGGTAACCAATGAAGTCATGCCAAAGGACAGCTGACGTGCCCCTGGTAGAGGATGTTGGAGGGTTTAGCCAGAAAGCAACTAGCATGCCCCTGGTCGAAAATATCCTTCGGTTGGCTTATAACCATAGGACAGCTGACATGCCCTTGGTTGCAAACCAGCAAAGCTCTCAAAGCCAAATGCGGGATTATGCTAGTGATGCGATGATTATGCTAAAAAAGGTATGAAGTATGCGAGCTGTTATATTTGCCCTTAGTCATGGAAAACCAGTATTGTCTGTTTGAATGTGGAAGGAGGAGATGCCTCTCAACCCAATAGACTCTATCTAAATGCCTAGGTGTTTGGTAGCTCTCGACGAGGGATGATGATGGTGTTTTGGGTGACAATAGGAATCCAACTCCATGTCAAAACCAATGGGCTCCACACCCACTTTTTGTTTGCTAAGATAACCTTTTTCTTTTCTCCCTCGTAGGCAAGTAGGCTTGCTCCTCCCATGTTTTGGAGGCAATAAGGCTTGAACTGATGGTGGGGAATTTGTGAGGGGATGGCTAGTCCCTTAATGCGTGGGGGAGGCTTCACAAGCTTACTTCTACTCCTCTCCAAGTTAAGGATTAGGGGATGGAGATAACCGACATGCCTCTCTCTATAGGCTGACTTCTGTCTTCAACTTTTGTCTTCATGTTTTGTTTTGTGCCCTTCAAATATTCCTTTCTAGCTCACAGACTCTCTCTCAACCTATCATTTTATCTCCCTCTGGGGATGTTTAGCCACAGGAGATTTGCAAGCTTCACCTGACTCTTAATGGTGTGGTGGCTCCCTCTCTGACTAGGACACTGGGATAGTAGATGCGACAACTCCCTCCAAAATAGGCTGGTGTTTCTTGCTTTTCCACATAGGGCTATGCTTATGATGATGTTGATGTGGGATGCTGCGTATGCAAAATGCAGTGTAGAGGGAAATATGAGTGCATGAGTGCATGAGTGAGCATTAACTAAGATGCGTGAATGCCAAAGTAATCAATAGCATATGCATGGATGTGAATGGTAGAGATATGCAAACAGAAGATAAAAGGTGGTAATTGGCTTTGCCAGAACAAGGATACGGCCTCCAATCACTGGTAATAATTCTTCAAGTAGCATGCATTGACTGGTTCTGGCTGCACTTCTTGATCCATGCCCTCGAGCATAGCAGTGCCTCGAAAAAAACCTTCTTAACAACGGAGGGACTGTGCCAATTTGGCTGAAACTTGCCACGGGTATCTGGAAGATGGGTAACATGGAGAACCAAATTCCAGGGTGCAAAAGTCCTCGGTCGGACCTTCTTCCAATATGATTGGGCCATGCGCTTCTTGTGGCATTGTGCGTGATGCATGGCTTGTAGTCTGTGCTCATCAATCAAATTCAACTACGTAAGGCGATCTTCTGTCCACTTAGCTTCCTCAAGCTCTGATTCTTTTAACACTCTGAGGGACGGGATCTCTACTTCGGTGCGTAACACCGCCTCCATGTCGTAGACTAGTGACTATGGGGTCACTCTAGTAGTTGTCCGGACGGCGGTTTTGTAGACCCATAAGGCGTACAGGAGTTTCTCGTGCCAATCTCTATGAGTTTTTGCCATTTTCTTAGTATCTTAACAAGATTCTTGTTGGTTGACTCTACCACGCTGTTCATCTGCGGGAAGTATGGAGAGGATTGATGATGCTTGATCCAGAAGTTCTGTAGGTAATCTTCAATCCTTTTGGTGATGAAGTTCTTTCCATTGTCTGAGACGATAGCATCTGGGACATCATAGTGGAATATAATGTTGTTTTAAGGAACTTCTTTGTCACGATGACGGTGACCATCTTATATGAGGCTGCCTCCACCCACTTGGTGAAGTAGTCAATGGCCACGAGGATGAAGCAATGTCCATTTGAAGCTACTGGGTGAATGGCGCCAATAACATTGATCCCCTAGGTGGAGAAAGGCCAGGGCAAAGACATATTGTGTAGCTACTATGGGGGAGTGTGGATCAGGTTCCCATGAATCTAGAAGGCATGACATCTTTGGACAAATTGACAACAGTCTACCCTTATGGTCAGCCAAAAGTAGCCCTGTAACATAATTTTCTTGGCCATCAATATTCCACTCATATGTGGCCTGCGTGTCCCAGTATGGACCTACAACATTGTGACATTAGCCTCTTTTTTGTTCAGGCATCGCAGAAGCATCTGGTTGTATGATCTGCGATATAGGTGCTTGGCTCCGAGGACATATTTGGATGTGATGTGTGCCATGGTTTTCCAATTGATAGCTGATGTGCTTGGAGGTAGGCTTCCTGTCTTGGGGAATACCTTGATGTCTTAATACCACGGGAGGTGTTCTTCTATTGCATCTGCCTCCTCTATGTTCATGCAGTGTGTTGGATGGTCTGTCTAGATCACAGAGACTTCCACCATATGATCCTTTGGCATCAAGAGCTAGGATGCTAACGTTGCTAATGCATCTGCATAGGCATTCTTGGCCCTACTCAGGAAGGAGAAACGGATCTCTTGGAATTCTACCATGAGTTTCAAAGGATAATCGTGGTATGGCACCAGCTTCAAATCTTTAGTCTTCCAAAGGCCATTGACTTGCAAGATGATGAGGAGGGCGTCACCATGGACTTGGAGCTTGTGCATGCCATGTTCTAGCGCTACTTGAAGTCCAAGGATGCATGCTTCATATTCAGCATCATTATTGGTGCACCTGAAGCTTAGCTTCCTGGCATAGGGAGTCATCTGGCCCTGTGGTGTCACTAGCACTGCACCGATGCCCATCCCCTTTTTGTTGACTGCTCCATCAAAGTAGAGATGCCATTGTTTCCCATCTTCAAGTTCTCCTATTTCTGAGTCAACTATGGCGAATGGTATATCCTCATATGGGAACTACAAGGGCTGATAATCAGGCAAGGATAATTCAGCCTAGTGGTTTACTACTACTTGTCCTTTCACAGATTTCTATGTGACAATGGTGATATCATACTGTGATAGCAACTCTTGCCACTTGACACACTTGCCTACAAATGCCGGCTTCTGAAGTAGGTACTTCATCGAATCATGGAGGCATAGAAGCACGACAGGATATGCCATCATGTAGTGTCTTAGGTGTTGAGTGGCCCAAACCAAGGATAGGCATACTTTCTCAATGGTTGTGTACTTGGCCTGGCAATCATTGAACTTCTTACTCAAATAATAAATTGCTCGTTCCATGGACTAGATTCATTGTGCTGGCCCAAAACTACACCATGGAGTGTTGTGTCACTGACAGATACAAGAGTAGTGGTCGCCCTGGCACTTGCAGAACCAAAACCAAAGGCCTTACCAAAAGTTGCTTGATTTTGTCAAAAGTCGCTTGGCACTCCTCACTCCAGTCGATCTGGGAATTCTTCCTTAGGAGTTTGAAGATTGGTTCACAAATTGGTGTAAGTTGGGCAATAAACCTGCTAATGTATTGTAGATGCCCCAGTAGCCCTTGGATTTCTTTTTCTGTTGTAGGGGGAGGCATGCCAATAATTGCTTTTTCTTTATCAGGATCCACCTCGATTCCCCTTTGGCTGATAATACACCCGAGGAGCTTCCCTGATGATACCCCAAATGTGCATTTACTAGGATTGAGTTGGAGTCTGTACTTTTGTAGATGGTCCAACAACTTCCTCAGGCAAGTTAAGTGGTCTTTGGGCTCTCTTGATTTGACAATCATGTCGTCCACATATACCTCAACTTCTTGATGCATGAGGTCGTGAAATAGGGCTGTTATCGCCTGTTGGTATGTGGTGTTAGCGTTCTTCAACCCGAACGGCAACACCTTGTAGTAGAAGACTCCTCAAGGGGTGATGAATGACGTCTTCTCCATATCTTCTTTTGCCATTCTGATCTAGTTGTAGCCTGAGAAGATGTCCATGAAAGATAACATCTTGTGCCCTATACTGTTGTCCACTAGGACATCAATGTGAGGTAGCGGAAAGTCATCTTTTGGACTTGCCTTGTTAAGATCTCTGTAATCTATGCATATGCAGACTCGGCCGTCTTTCTTTGGTACTAGCACGATGTTGGCAAGCCATTCTGGATAGAGGGAAACCTTGAGGAAATCAACTCTATGCTGCTTCATGATTTCTTCCTTAAGCTTAAGCAGCCACTGGAGTCGCTATCTTTTGAGCTTTTGCTTAACTAGCATGACATTGGACTTGAGCGGCAATGTGTGCATGACTACCTCAACATCTAGGTCGACCATGTCGTCATATCTCTAGGCGAAGATGTCTATGAATTCTTTGAGGAAATCGATGAACTCTATCTTTGCCTACAGTGTCAGTTGGGCGCTGATGTGCACTTCCTTGACGTCATCCGTTGTGCCGATATTCACTAACTCCGTCTCTTCCTCAACATGGAGATTAGGGCCCTCCAGATCATTATCATAGGGCTGAGACTCTGGCGACGCTTCATCACTTTCCTTTGTGCTTGTGTCATCCTCCTCCTTATAGGCTATGAGCTCTGATAGGATTTCACTCTCAAACATGGGATCTATGATATTAAAGGAGAAGATTTGCTTTAACTCTTGGCCTTGCTTGTGCTTATGGAGGGTCACGCTGACCCGTGTATTTTTGTGATTGCAACGCGTAGCTTCTACGTTGGCTTTTCCTTAGTTTATTACCGAACTAGACTACTCTGTTTTCTCTATTGTCGAGTCCTTATTGCAATCTGCTTGATTTTTTGAGTTTTTGTAGTCATTTGATGGGATGACCTTCGGTGTTGCTATACTGATTATTCTGACTGTCCCCGCCTAGGCTCTCTGTCAAGCCTAAATCAGAGTTTTTTTTTTGACCCTCAACTCTCACCTTACTTATGGTGAGGCTTGGGTTGCAAATACCACCTAGACTTACCTTCCGGTTGTTGGGAGATTAACTCCCCTAGTCTAGTGAAGACTGAATCTCTCTCCTCAAGGACCATAATTATTGACTGGCTCCTGAGATGTGGATATTGTGCTCTACTCTATGATCGCTGCCTTTCCCTTTCTAACTCTGTCCTATTTTGTTGCATCTTCTACCAATACAGCTAGCTGCTCTTGAAAAAGAATCTCCAGGTCCAAAAGCATTGTGTCTACCTGGTCCTCCACGGTTGCTCCCTCTTCTTCATCAAAGGTGAGGTCAATGTAGTAGGCTTGTGCAGGTTCGCGGCCTTTGTACCTATCAACGTCTACGTCTAGTACGACGCTTCTGGCTATGAGTTGAATTGGGGAAGGCAATGATGCTAGAAGTACTATTGCATTCTCTAGAAGGTGCACTGATGAAGTTACTACACCTAGTTTTTGAGCTGACTACTAGATAATTGGACTGCTGGTTACACCTTCTGCTAGGGTAAGTGATGGATCAATGGGTGACATTGCAAGGGTGATGTCTGTGGTAGACTGGCTGATGCGGAAAGTAGAGATACTGCCACTAGTACAGTTGGACTCTATAGTCAAGCAGGCGGTGCGGTTGGCATGGTGGAGCTAACTAACTGATCCCTTATCAAGCCGAACTGCTATAAGGGAACTGTTGATGCCATGAGTGGATCGACGGACTGCACTGCTGAGGTCTGTACTGATGCTGTAGCAGTGGTGGCGGCTAATACAAATATCAGAGGGACTGCATAAGGAACTGGCATCAATGCTGCGTCTGTCGTATTTGTTGCTGTGACAGGAGAGGGTAGTGCTGGCCACTACTGCTGCTTGCTATTGCTCAGGTCTCTACTGTTTGAACATGAGGGGCTCTCATCTGAATAATAGTATTCTATGCAAACCCACTCATCTGACTCTAGCTGGATTGCATGTTGCTGTGCTGTTTTTGATGAGATGATACTGTGGTTGGGATCAAGGATTCCTACACTGACAAAGGTGGTTGGTTGGTTTCTTGCTGCTCGTAACCGAGTCCTTCTCGATCCCTATGCTCTGTAGCAACAACTAGTACGGCGATCTCCTGTTCGTTCCACTCGTGTAACACCCGTAAAATTCATTTTGTAATTATTTACATTTTAATAAATTTATTCTTGGACAGGTGTTACTGTTCCGAGGCTCGTTTGTGTGGTTTTGTGCTTTTAGGCTTAGGCCTCGTGGGCTAACTTCTGTTTGCGTGTCCCTATGCATGGTTGACACTATGCATTGTGGCACTATGCTTGTGAGGCCCGGGGGTGGGTCCGTGTGGGGCGCATGTTGTGGGCTGGTTGGTGAGAGTATTTGGTGTAGGGAGTCGTTAACTCGTGTAGGGTGGTTGGTTGGCAGAGCACACAGGTATGCACGCACCCAACTGTTTCGTTGCATGGCTCTATAAGCTCATGCACACCTTAGTGCACGAACCATCCCTCCTCCCCTTGGTCGCGTCTCCTCTTTCCTGAGCACACCATTCCACCTCGTCCTTCACTCCACCACCTCTCTCTTTCTCTCTCCCTCCACTCATTCTCTCTCTCCCTCTACTCACTCCACTTCTCTCCCACTCACTCCTTCTCTCCCTCTCTTCTCCCGTTCCCATCTCCTCCCCTGTCCACCCTTTTTTGGTGTGCTCAAGAGACGACGGACGTGTGGGGTGGTGTGCGGTGGTGCGCAGAACTCCGGTGAGACGTCCTTGAGGTCGTGGAGTGGCCGTGGACGTGCAGGGTCACCGGAGTTGGCCGGAGATCAGATTGGATCGTCGGAGAGCGTTTTTCAGGTACACACCCCCTACCAATGAGTAGAATGCATGAAAATGGTAGAAATGCCTAGGTTGCATGTAATCTAGGTTAAAATTTAATATTTTTGAATTTATGAGTATTTATTGTGGTTTTTATGGATATTTATGAAGGTGGTTGTGGTTTGGGTCGTTTTGACCCTTATGCCTTTGCGAATTTATATCTTGATGCATGGTGAATGGATTTTGGTTTTGTTTGTTGGGATTTGGAGTAGACTTGAGGGTATACATCTTATGCTTTATGTGAGATTTTTGGTGTTTGTTTTGGGGGATCGATCGGAGGTCCCACTTTGGGTGATTTCAAACGTTGAGTTTTGGCTCATTTTCTGGGATTGCAGAATTCGACGTACCGAAGTGAAAACAACATTTTGAATCAGTGAATTTTGGTATACCGAATCTGTTCGACATGCCGATTTTTTATCAGTTTTGGTCGTCTGATCGATTCGGTCAGTCGAATCCTTTTGCTCAACCGATCTAGTAGATTTAGGCATACCGAAGACAGAATGGCATACCGAATCAGTGGAATTGGGTATACCAAACCTGCTTTTCGGCATGCCAAATAAGGCCAAACATGTTCATAAAAAGTTTGATTTTGAGGGTTTTCCGGATTAGTTTGTATTGTCCCTTTGAGATGGGATTGTGCACCATCATTGGTGGTCCCCTGGGACACCTGATGTGCCGTTTTGCTGAGGTTTTGAAATGATTTCCAAAGATATAATATGGTTTTGAAAATGGTTTCCAAAAGAGATGGATGACTATTTTGGAAAATGGTTTTCCTAGTTTTCTGTGTGCGGGCCGAAACATTGTGGGACCGTGTCGTCGGGACCAAGGAATGTGACAACATTCTCGGGTGGTCGGGCGTGTCTCCTTGGTCGAGGTTGGGGACCGAGATACCTGAGGTTGAGGGGTGTCGGGTCTTGGAGGTATGAGACTCCTTGATTGCCATTTCAAGGCTAAGGTTGTGGTCTGTAGGTTGAGCTTCCTTGTAGCATGACGGGGAGGTATGATACTCCTGTTGTCGCTGTGAGCACTGAGGCTCGGGTGTCGTCAAGTGTGGAGGTATGACACTCCCTCCTAAGCACCGTGTGTGGAGGACGCCGCAGGAGGCGTACCCTGTGGTAGCCAGTGTCGGTGAGACATGTGCCTCGTAGCTGGTAGCGTCTTGAGAGACAGGACAGCCTTCCCAAGGAGGGGTTGGCTTTGTGAGGGTTCTCCAAGTGGGGGAATCTTGGGACGGTGATCGCTCCTGCACAAAGTGGCTTCACCGTGGCAGTGCAGAACACCATGGACGCTCCTCAATGGACTGCTTGTGGCTAGAATTTGGTTGCCTAGCGTCGGGCTTCCAAACTCACTGTGTGTGGTTTTGGCCATTGAGGGTCGTGCTTGTGGTTTTGTGTTGGTAGAGCCTTGGTTGTGGTTTGGGCCGGTGTGGGCCTGGTTTGTGGAATTTTAGAGAAAATGGTTTGCAAAATGAATTTAAAAGAAAAATAATTATAGTTTTGTTTTCAGTTGTTTTTCGTAGGGTGTGTGCTGGATGACTTTTGTCACTCACACTTTCCTCGTGTTTTTGGATTGCAGGTGTAGGCATGCAGAAGGTGTAGCATAGTGCTTATAGATCGGAGTCTCATAGCTACACACACAGGTTCCTGGTAGTTTGATATTTTCTATTTAGCTTTAATTTTTCCTATAATTTAATTTGATTTAAATTATTATGGAAAAATTTGGGGCGTGACAACTTGAGTGGTGTCCCTTTCTCATATCCCCACCTATGGCACAAATTCTCAACCATCAAAAAAGAATTACTACGAATAGATGGGTAGCAACCACGCTCAAAGTCGGGGATGAAGTTAACCGGCTCAAACTGATTAACCTGGAACAGCACATTAGAAGGTTTGGATTCAAACTAGACATTCCAGAGGGCAACGAAAGATATAGAATCGAACCTTTCTTTCTCAAAGTTTTTTGCCATGACGGTGACAATGCTATTGTCCCAATCAAACTTGATCATGCGGTGGAGGGTCAAAGGAATGACTTGGTACTTGTGCAGCCAAAGGCGCCCAAGCAGGAGATTGAAGGAGGGCTGAAGATCCACTACGTAGAATTCTACGTTGAACTCAACCAGACCAATGATAAGGGGGATAACCAGAAGACCTAGTGCATCATGATACGTGTTGTCGAACGATGTCATTCCCTCGACCGCTGGTGTGACATCCTCAGCTTTGAATCTGAGCTTGCTTACTATGCGTAAGGGGTAGATATTTAAGCTTGTGCCATTGTCAACCAAGGTGAGGGGGTTGCGAAAGCTCAAGTATTGTGCAGTCATGAACAGTTGTTGGTTATGGTTGGTCCCCACCGATGGCAATTCCTCTACAGAGAAGAAATGACCTACGGTGTGGCGATCATTCCCACCATGGATTCCAAGGTTGTTGGGTCAATTGCTGGGGAAATGTGAGTAGCCTGGAAGACTCAGAGAAATGCCTCTCGATGTTTAGATGTGGTGTGGATGAGGTCCCATATAGAAATGTCCGCTTTGACCTTCTTCAACTACGTAGTGATGTCGGCTGTAGGCTTGTTGGTGGTTGTTGTTGTTGGGGGTTTGGGTGGAGCTTCTTTGGCTACAAGAGGCGAAATTGGGTTTTTCAGCGATGGTGGTGGAGGGGTTGGTTTCTTGGGTGCTGGAGCTAAGGCCTTGTACACCCAACCTGCCTGTGTGACCTCCGTACACATCTCTTTGGCGTACTCATAGGGCACACAGTGGGTGTCTCAGGTCATGTTAATAACAACAGGTGCTTGGGTGGCCAACTCCAACTAGGTAACTAGTAGGCTTATTGTGGTGGTAGCTGCTGATGGTTGTGGCTGGGGAAGCTCCGAAGATCGTCTGGCTAACAGGCAAATTGGGGTGGCAGGTGTGGACTACATGGTGGGAATGGTGGCCACATGCTTCAGCTTGGCAGCGAGCTGAATCATATACATTGAGGATCTCGAGCTCTGAAGAAGAGAACAATGCAAGGAGTGGGGAAGCGGAGTAGACAAATCTTGGATGAGATCAGAGGGATCTGACACTAATGTGTCGGACTCGGTAGGAAAGAGGGAGTGAATCCTTGAGGTCCCTGGTGCGTCCTGTTTGGCATGCTCGAGCAAGGGCTGGCTAACAATGCTAAGCTGGGGTGGTTCTCGTGCTGGTGTTGGTGCTGGAACAGGTGTGAACCCTACCTCCTGGGTGTTGATGAGGATGACCTTACGATCAATGAGATCCTGAACGACGTTCTGTAGAGTGATGCAATTGTCCGTAGAGTGCCCCGCAACTCTATGGAAATTGTAGAAAAGATCTGCTTTGTACCACCTCAGAAGTGGGTTCAGCGGTGGGCGGATCTCTGGAAACCTCAAGAGCGACTGTACCAAAGGTAGGACAACACTAAGGTGCTCTACTAGAGGGGTATACTTTCGCTCTAGGCGTCGCGGACGTCCCTGTCCATGATGCAATCCTTGCCTTGCCAACACAATATGGTACACTGGCTCGGCAATGGTGGTGATGTCAGGAGTGTGTGGTGTCCTGTGAGTGGGTGCGTAAAGTAGCTGATGTTGAGCTGGTAAGCTCACTATGTTTGTAGGCATAGTAGTTGACCCTACATATGCAACAGTGGTCATAGCGGGATCCCTCCTCTTGTTGAAGTTGTTGCTCATGCTGTTGTTGTTGTTGCTGTTGCTGCTGGTGTCGACACTATGAGTGGTGGTGGTTGCCTAATTGGCCAATGTAGTGAGTGCAGGAAAGCTGCCACTACGCAATGAACTTTCCACACGAAAGCCACCTTGGATCAGTGATGGAAAGGTGGTGATAGGCTGAATGTTCAGCAAAGCCCTAGTGGCTAGCTGTGCCCCACGGATGACCTTCTCGATGGACTCCTCATCAGAGGGTCTATCAGAGACTTGTGAAGCAAGAGCATGCTAGCGCCTAACATACTCTCCAAATGGTTCGTGGGGCTTCTACTTGGTGACGGCCAAGTCCTCATGCTTGGGGACTCCATTAAGGTTGAAAGAATACTACTCCAGGAAAGCCTAGCTGAGGTCCTTCCACATCTTGACTGACGCCATGTTCAAGGAAGTGAACCACTTCAAGGTAGGTCTGGTGAGACTCTTCTAGAAAAGACAGATCAGGAGCCTTTCATCAACTTGAAGTTGTGCAAGGTCTTCGCAATATGCTCTCAATTGCGAGATTGGGTAGCCTTTACTATTATATTTCTCGAAGTCTGGGACTTGGAAATTTGACTGGAGAGTTGCCTTTGGGCAGTAGCAGAGGTCTCGGAACTGGTAAGACTTGCAATCACCACCCAACACTTGACGAAGTACTTTTTCCAGATCACTCATCCTTATCAGGAGAGCATCCGGGGTCGCTGCTGGCAGGACTAGTGCAGCTGGGATGGCTATTGCGTATGCCATATGGGTCACACCTAGGTGCTCCTCCGGATCCACTACGATGCCACCTAATGTCGTAGCACGATAGCTGGTATACCTATGCTGGGGTGTGTTGTGCTACGACAAGAATGCTGGGATCAGTATCTGATGCAAGGGTGAAGGGGTGGCAATGTGCTCGACCTCAACCTAGCTAACGTGCTCGACTACCTGAGAATGTCGTCAAATTCCTTGGTCCAGACCACACACCCCCTTCAGTATATTAGTCAACCACACTAGAAAACCACAGATAATCATTTTTAAAACAATGCCTCTTTATTTTTGAAAACCATTTTCAAATTATTTATAAATCACTAGAATACTCGTGGAATTAGAACATCATTTTGCAATATTTAAAACACCAAGCTAAAACCACCAGATCACCGACAAGAGGCCTAAAAATAGACCTCAAAACTGCAAGAGCAGCCTGTGTTGGCCACTGACACACCGAACTTGCGATGGCTTGCCATGGGTTGCCTTGAAATCTAGAGCTTAGGGAAAACCAGAGCTCTATAGGCACCTATATATGTCAAGATCTTACTTTCCACCACAAACCACCAAACTTGGCAAATAACATATCGAAATGTAGGAAATTAGACAATCAATCTAATGGAACTAAAATTATTGAATTCCATGTAGTAAAACTCAAGATATCTTTTGGGAAAGGCATGGATGAATAGTATCAACTATTTTTAAATAATCGAGATTAAAAATCCAATTTGCAACAAAAAAAATCACAAAATCACTTCCATCATGCTTAGAATCACACGAGGAACGCAATCGTATCAATTTCACAAAAAACTGAGTAAATTTGTGGAGTGTGCACCTTAGGAAGACTCACTGTACATCACCACCAACCTCCCCATGAACTCCAGAGCACCTCACGACCACACAAACGACGTCACAAAGCCCATCACCTCGGCATAGGCACTAAGACACTATCAGTGATGCTCATCTCTCTCTCTCTCACTCTTTGTCACCTCTCTCTCTCTCTCTCTCTCACATCTGAAGCTCAAGAAGGAGGAGGAGAGGAAGAGGGAGGAGGAGGATGTCGAAGAAGGAGTGGAAGTGGAAGAAGACGGTAGGGAGGCGATTGGCATACTTGAGAAGATAGGAGGAGAGCTTTGGCTTGCACGGGATACTTCATCCTCCTTATATAGCCTCTATCTCCGTGGTTTGGGTACATGCATGCTCACCAACTCTACAATAGCCAACCATTCTCCCAACAAAAATGGCTTACGCATGCTCCCAACCATTCCACCACACATCAACCACTCCATAACACCAGCAACAACTCGACACAAGGCAATAGGGAAATCACCTCATCTGACTTAACTGAATTAATCATGTCGATCCGCGGAACTTGGCCATGAAGCCCTCCTATGGTACTAGTGTAACAACTGGCCCCAAGTCGTTACCTCTCAACCTAGCTACATTTTTTTTTGAATCACATTGGCTAAAGCTAAATCCAATTATAGGCAGTATAAATAAAACACTATTAACTGAAATAAAATTAAACTACTAAACACTCACTAGGATCCCTGATGTGTGGTAGAGTGACTGAAGCTCTTCATGTACTAGAAAACTCCTACTCCTATCCTGCATCTAAGAAAACACCAAACAAAACACACATGAGTGACCAAAGAAAGGTCACCATGCACACACCCCCATTAAACACGCAACACAACGTTGACTTCTCTCCTGGATGCCACTGGACTACTATTAGCAATTCGCTATTGCCTAGCAAGTAACAAACTCTTTTAAAACATATCATTTAAAAATCATTTTCTTTTCTTTCTTTTCAAAACCATATGTATGCTTTTCAAAACCATTATGCACATAACTTGACCCCACACACTATCCATGCATATTAGGTAACCAACGACGTCTGAATACTCTCACTAGTATCTAGAATGCCACCACAACATCACACGAAAGCCAACATGGAGCCTCAACTCCAAAAACTCATATCTCAGAAAACAACACAAATTTGCATCTCAAGTAAACCATAGTGCCACTCACAACGCTACAAAACAACAAGCACTGGCCACAAGCAATCGTAGGGGACAAGAACTCCAAACCTACTACACTACCACGGATAGCCGCAGCTTGCCCGTCCCGATATCCCTATTTCTTCGATAGGACCCCCAACACTGTGTCAAGCTGCTCAATGCCAAGCAACTAACATTGGCCACAAGTAGCTGTTGGAGACCCTTGCTCCTTTCAATTGCACTATCACGGTGAACCACCCTGTGTAGGAGTCTAGCCACCTTGGCTCACAAGCCTCACTATATCACATATAGCACACACACACAGGGTGCACCCTTACAACCCCCCTTGGTGCCCGAGAACATGAGGCCTCCTATCCCAAACCCAACCAACACCGATATTAAGGGAATGCCTAGGTCTCTTCCACCCCGAGGCCTTTTCGAACCATTGTCACAATAACTCAGCAACCACGACCTTAGATGCGTCCTCGACCACTTAGAGGCCTCACTACCCCTTGTCGATACAGTCTATCAGCTATGTGGTTCCTACTACTCTCGGTACCCGTATTGGCTAGGATATCACATCTAGCTATGTAAAGGTTTCATACCCCCTAGGTTCGCTATCATAATACCACTACATACAATCAGTACCCTAGGTCTTCGGTACTCGCAGCAAGCAGAGTGTTATACCTCCAAGTTCAATCAGTCACCTCGACTCACGGACCTCATCCTTGGTCTCATGAACAACAATCAAGGAGTATCATACCTCCAAGATTTGACAAACACTTACCTTGGCCCCTTGGTCTTACCACGAAAAAAAACATTAGAAATCATTTTCCAAAACCTTTACAAACAATGCATTTCTTTTCAAAAACTTTTATGAAAATCATTTCGAAAAGAATTTGTGATTGTGCCTAGGGATCCAACGCGAGGTTGCGTTAGTGGGAGGAGGCCACAGCCATGTCAAGAATGGCGAAGGCGCAAGATGGGATAAAACGAAAAAGAAAAGAGGAGTCGTCACCTAGACTTTTAAGGGAAAGACGAGGAAAACCACAAAAAAACCACAAAACGTTAATGCATGGGATGCAAATGTGAAGGCCAGATGTCTACTAACCTGAGGATGGATAAGGATTCCTATTACACAGGGGGAAGGTATTAGGCACCCCCGTATGCCCGAGAAACTCGATCTTTCTAGTCTAATTCGCTTGCTAGAGGCTAGATGAATGCTTGCTGAGCCTAGATCGTGCTATAAACATGCTAATATGAATGCTAAGACAAGACTGGATGGATGTGTAAGAGGGTACGCAAAAACTGCAAAGAAATCCACATGAAATAACGAAATCACAAAATATGACACCACAAAGAAAATCACATGAAATGACAAGGTTCTAGGCGAGAATGGCTCCGAAAATCATACAAACCTCAAGAGAATAAAAAAATACAACCAACTCAAATCGTTAGAATCACAGAAAATATCGCATAAATCAAGACGAAAAAACTGCAAAAAGGTCCATGCAAAATAGATAAACTGTGACATGTAAAGAGATTCACATAAAATGACGGTGTTTCTGGAAAGAATGTTTTGGAAAACCACACCGACATCAAGAACATCAAAAATGCGATAGACCCAAATCATTAGAATCATGGGAAACATCACGAAAATCGAGATGGAAAAATTGCGAAGAAGTCCATGTAAAACAGGTAAACTGTGACATGTGAAGAAAATCACGTAAAATGACGGTATTTTTGGACAAAACGCTCTGAAGAATCACATCGATATTAAGAAGGTCAAAAGTGGGACTGACCCAAGTCATCAGAATCGTAGAAATGGTTGTGAAAATCAAAAAAAGGAAAATAATCCGTGATGGGGACAATGTCGGCCTTCAGGCTTGTTAATGTATGCCTTCGAGCGATGAAATCCAAATCAAATTGAAAATTCCTAAAATATGGAATAAAGATAGTCAATTCGAATATCAAACAAAGGAGTTTGAAGATAGGCAGGAGAAAAATCCATGGGATGCAGACTTATTCAAAAAGGATGGACTGATGTACAAATGCAGCAAAAACTATGTAGAATACATGAAAATGTGCCTAAATGGGTAAAGGATGCTAAGAAATGATTTAGATAGAGATTATGCATGACTTGGTGTAATAACTAACATGCATGTGCATGAATTGATGACATAGGGGTAATTTGGTCATTTCAGTGGTCAAATGTGATAAATGCATGAATGAGGATAATGCATTGTCTAAGATATACCAAAATGTATACAAAATGTTAGGAAAATGTTGTTTTCATGAAAGCATGTAGAAGATAAAGTCTCAAAAACTATAAAATGATGTAAGCACAATAAGGGAAAAGTATAAGGGCCAAAACGCAAAATTCATAGAAAAAGGTGAAAATTTGGATTAAAATGCATTCAAGGACATCTATCCTAGTGTGCAGATGATGAATTAAAGGAAAATGTAGCACTGAGTTGTGACATATGTGAAAATTGCAGTCTAGGTAATTTCTTGAAAATTTAGGGTCTATTGTGCAAAATTCCCACATAGAGTGCAAATCTGACTAAAATGTGAAACCAGATATTCATTTATATAGCTAACATGGTTTTTTGATGAAAGCTTTATTCAGGTAATGATTTACAAGCACATGTGATCAATAAATGTGAAACATACCAAAGTGTGATTTAAAATGCAATCAAAACCATGATTATTGATTTAAGAAAGTTTGAAGGGCCTGGAAGTAAATGTTCCTGTCCAAGAAAATGTTATGGATTGGGTTCAAGGGTTTACATGCAAAATCTCTAAAAACTGGGTCCATGCACAAAAATCAAGGTTCTGGGTTGAAAATAAATCATATAGCTCCTATGAAATGAAAATAGGGCTCCTAGGGACTTGTATGCAAAATATGGGAAGTATAAGGGCCTACCTACAAGAGGACAGGACCTAAATGCAATAAAAACAAGTTTCCAAGGACCCATGTGCAAGAATAACAATTTCCCCAGGGCCTGGAATGCAAGAAAATCCAGGTTCTAGGTTAAAATGCAAAGAAATAAGTACTCAGGACTTAAGCGTAACAAAACATGAACACAAGGACTTGTGTGCAAATGAAAAACCTGAATTATGGACCTAATTGTAATAAAAGGACTCAAGAGTAATGAAAACAATGCGTTCTGGACCTAAATGTAGTGAAAAAGGACTTCAGAATAAAGAAAAGGGGCTAAATACAAGAAAAAGGGACCTAGATGTGATGGAAATCAAATTTTTATGATGTTTAGTGTGATTATGAAGTCTGATAGGATTTAGAATGCAAATTTGACAAAGAAAACTCATTTTTAAAAGTTTTGCGGGCTCAATGCAAAATATCAGGACTTAATTGTGAAGAAAATATGAAGTCAGGGACCTAAATGTGAGAAAACAAGTACTGATGCAAATAAAACAAAAAATTAGAATATGTAGGGGGCTATATGCAAGTTTTACAGAAACCATAAAAGAAATAAAAGTTTATTTAAAACAATAGGGGTTTATGTGTAAAAATACTGGACCTAATAATAATAATATAAGGACCTAAATGCAAAATCCTAAAACTAACAAACTTAATCTAAATCCCTCCTTTTTGAAGTTCGCCGGCACTTCAGTCGCCGACGAGGCCTAGGTGGTGGCACGGCGGCGGGAAGGCTCTGGTGATGGTCCAAGAAGCCAGGGGGAGGCACGGCGAGTCCTCTGAGGGTTGTGGGCTAGACAGTGGAGGCCTGAGATGCCTCCCCCACCTTGGGCTCCGGCAAGCGGTTGACCGGCACTGAGGAAGACGACGACGAGGATGCTGACGGCGACGCAGCGGCTGGAGCGGCGTAGTGAGGACCCAGAGAGCTTTGGGGAGTCATGGCGAGGCTCTGGGAAGCATCGGCATGGACCAGGGTGGTTCGAAGAATCCCCCTATCTCCTATGCCGACGGTGGGGAGTTGCAGCGGCGAGGGTGGAGCTCCGGTGGCTGCAGAGGAAGTGCGACGAGTTGAGGAGGTCTGCGGTGTCACGGCGATGCTTCAGGGAGTCGCGGGAGATATTGGCATGGCCTGGGGTGCCCCCTCGTTGCGGGCTCCATCGAGACGGTGGTTGGTGGAGTAGTGGCGACAGCGGCGGTCGTCTGGCCATAGGGAGGCTAGGAAGCTTCTCTTGAGCGAGAAGGCTTAGAGAGGAGGGGGGAAAGAGAGAGGGAAGGCCCCAAGGGCCTCACCTATCTCAAGAGGCCTATGGCCTCGTTGGTGGTGGTGAGCCCACCACTAGAGGAGGAGGCGATGACGTGCCGGTGGAGTTGTCTCCGGCGAAACACTAACAGAAGACTAAGGGAGGACTCTATGGACCTAGGGATGCTGAATCAAAGCTAAAAGGGAAAGAAATACCTGGGAATGGTCTGGCTGTCCTTCAACGAGGCTCGACGGCAGTGCTCTAGGCTGATGCTCCAACGGCATTGGCTGGGGTCCTGGGTTGTGGAAAAAGGCTAGTGGAGGTGGTCTTAGGCTCTAAGAATTGGTTGGGCTTCTCTAGAGTTTTCCAGGAGTATCTCGAGCTCTCCTCTAGCCTCCGACGCTCTCTGTTTGTCTCTCCGGCGATCATGGTCTCTTCCCTCTCTTCGTTCAGTTCCTCCGGGACCTCTCCTCCGTCGGTTTTTTTTGGGCTTTAAAAGGAGGTGGTAGATGGGAGGTTGCTGGTGATCATGTCTAGCGGTTAGATTTTCGTGGGGAAGAAGAGTGGTGCGGGGAGGATGAAGCACTGTAGCATTATTTTTTTTGTTTCCTAAGTTTTAAATTGAATGTGGTTTGGGCTTAACGAGCTTGACCTTGGGCATTTTGTTTTGTTTTTTGTTTTTTAGGTTTGATTTTGGTTTTAGGGTTTTTAGGGTTTTGATTTTTTGATTTTTGGTTTTAGGTTTTTAATTAGGTTTATGATCTTGATTAAGTTTTGATTTTGTGATTTTAATTTATGTTTTAATTACTTGGTTTTAGATTAAATTTTTTTTTAGGATTATTGTTTTTCTTTTAGGGTTTGGGATTTTAAAATTTTATTTAACTTAGGTTTTTTGTAGTTTTAATTAAGTTCTTTTGATTTTATGATTTAAGCTTTAATTAGTTGACTTCAAATTTGGATTTTAATTATTTTAAGGTTTTTTAGGGTTTGGGATTTTAATTAGAATTTTTGGTTTAAATTAGTTCTTTTTGGGTTTTAATTAAGGTTTTTTTTGTTTAATTAGGATTTTTTTGGATTTTGATCATGGTTTTTAGTTTAATTATGGTTTTTTGGATTTTAATCATGGTTTTTAGTTTAATTAGGTTTTTTTTGGATTTTAATTAAATTTTTGGGTTTAAATTAGGGTTTTTAACTTAATTAAGTGACTTTAGGGTTTTAAATGTTCTAAATGAATTTTATTTGGTTTTGATTCTTAATTATTGGTTTTTGCTTTGATTAAGTTAGAGTGGGTTTGTGTGGGCTTAAGTAGGCTTGAGGGTTTAGGGTTTTGGTAGAGTTAGGGTTTAGGATGGTGGTTGCAACCAGAGCATCTTCTAGAGGAACCTACTGCCAAGTGACTGCAAAATCGAGATGCTTACAGCATTATCAAAGTGTTACCAGAAATCATGCAAACACCAAGAATCCACAAAAAAACCACAAGTCTTGGCGTCTCCATCCCAAATTATTTGGAAAACCGTTATTCTAAAGCATTTCATTTTTTTCTCCAAAACCATTTGAAAACCACTTTTGAAACCATGTGCCCAAGATCGGCTCTAATCATAGCCAAAAACACACCCAAAAGAAATCACACGAAAGCCAAAACAAAAGGCTTGAAGTTACATTTAACATCAAAATCAAAACATCAATCCAAACCGTCCTAGAACATGAAGTTCTAAAACAGAAGTGTTGAACGCAAGATGGGCAGCGTTCAACATTTAACACAACCATCTCTACATTCAACAACCTATGGTGCTCCTGAATTATAAATTCAGGCACACAAACCACATATGCTTTTAATCACAAATGGCACTTCCTAGTTTGTCTCTAGATCTTATTTTCAACAGGAAGGTCATATGGGATCACCTTAACATTTCTATATCATTATGTGCATTATATATCACGAAAAAGCCACCAAATCTGCTTCCAAGTGTTGAACACCGAAAAGTATGCATTCAATGCTGAATGCAGGGAAACATGTGTTCAACAACCCTGGCCTAGAATCCTTCATTATATCTTCCTAAATTTATTACAATATCTAACTATTTTATTAAAGGATTATTATCTGACTAATCATCATCATTAACCATATTTTCTATTAACTAGTATTCTCTATTTAATCAAATGCTTTACTTAATTAAGCATGTACGACAATCAGGAGTGTTGGACGCCCTATCTTCAACGTTCAACGTTAAACGCTAGAATCCCAGCGTTTAACACCTTGACTTCTCATGCCATAGTAAAACCATTAATCCTAGCATGCCTCTATTCCAATGAATCTAGGAGGCCAATAACCAAGCTAAAATGTACAAATTAGCTACTACATGCATTGCATATCATTCCAAAACCAAGATCAACTTCAATTAGAAGGCAATGCTTTGGCTACTGAAGTAGGATTATAAGACGCTTCTGGGGCCGCGTTCTACGTTGAACGCCCCATAACTCGCGTCCAATTCCCTACAATAAGAAACCCAACTAAAATCCCCAGTCCAAGCATGCTAAGCCCAATCAAACCACATGCCTAGTAAGAAAACATGCACACCAACATTCCAGAGCTTAAATACCATAAAAATGCATCCTTTGAAGCATGCATGGATCTCCAAAAAGGGGTATATACCTTGTTTGAGAACCCAACTCAACCGAGGTGCTTCCCCACAATCCTAAGCTCTTCTCTTTCTTTTGATCATCTATGCTTGCATCCGAGGGTTCCACCATACCCCTCGGCCACTCATGCAAACCATAAATCCAACCCATTAATGTATGTATAGGAGAAAAGGAGGAAAAAGAAAAAGGTGAACCCAAACTAAAAACTCAGCCTCACCTTACTTCCTCTGAGTTCCCACTCCTTCCTCAGCCCAAAATTGACGTCTGGGGATGGTTAGAGGTCACCGAAGCTCAGCCACAAATGCCACAGTCCCTAGCACACCAAGGAACCCAACATGCACCCAACTCTCTCTTCTTCCTCACCTTTTTTCTCTCTTCTCTCTCTCTCTTAGGGCACCTAAACCCTAGAAACTCCCTCCAACTTCTCTAGGAAGACGCAGAAGAGGAGGAGAGGAGTCTTCCCTAAGACATGCACCCCATTCCCTATATGTAAAGGTAGCTTGACTTTTTGCATGCAACTCAGAGCATTGTACGCCTACCTAACATACGTTCAACATTAAACACATGAATCCAAACGTTCAATGTCTAAGGTACAGAAACTTCCATGCATGTGTAGAATGGTACATATCTGATTAAATGCCCCATTTTTAGCATCCAACATAGTAAAAAGCTAGAACACATTATTTTGGATGTAGAATGCCTAGAATTTAGCGTTTAACATTAAGCACGTCATGTCCAACGTTCAACAACCTAAAATTCCAAATTAAATTTTTGGCCTAAATTGACCTAAAAATTGGTCATTACATCCTAACCCCCTTAAAGGAATTTCGTTCCTAAAATTCTCAAGGAAAAGGACTAAGGGTGCCAAGTTTGGAGGTCTACCACATGACTCGAGGCTATCAACAACGCGGTGCCGTATGAAATAAAAGAACCAACAGGTGAAAACTATATCCCACTAAACTATTTCACCTCATCGAGGCCTAGAGCAGCACCAAAAACATGTCTTTTCCCAAGTCAAACTCTACCACTCCATGGTTGGAGGTCCTTTTTGGACGCAAAATCTCCAACCACAACCCACAATGGTGTCTCCCAAAGTCGCCAAACATCATGATATTCCCAATTAGACACACCAAAGCATGAAAATGACTAGGCACTACCAGGTTCCCACCACACTTTCGCTACACCACTCTAATGCATCACATTGTCAAAACTACCCCAAAGGAGAACACCGGAGAAAGAATCTCCCTGGATCAAATAGCACCACACCGTTTGATCCACCCACGAACAGAAAACAAACAAGAAACAAACTAGATATCCTAACAGGACACCCCAATCGGCGACAAACCAGGCATCCCTAAAAGGATACCCTAGCAGAAATCACAACGGAGAAAAGTCTCCACAGCTTGAATGGCACCGACCACTCGAACCACAACCAAGCCAAACTAATCTGGGCATCAAAATTGGATACCCCAAATAAAAACAATCCACACACAACTAGGGGACCTATCGAAGTCACCCAGAAATAGACGACCCAATCATCCAACAAACAACAAACATCTAAGGACCCATCAGATCACCCAGAAGCAAAGCAAAACAATAGCAACCATCTAGAGACTCTTCGAGTCACCTAGAGACAACATCCAAATTGTCAAACAAATAACCATCATTTGGGGATCCATAAAGTTGCCCAGGAACCAAAGCACCTTCCTGGGGACTCGAAAGTCACCTAGAAACAACGACAGGAGGATGGAACTCCAAGCATCCCTCGCACCAACACAAGAGCAACAACAGCAAGCAATATATCACTAACAATAATGAACAACAACCAACAAACATCTAGGAAGCCTCTCGCTTCACCTAGATGCAACAATAGGAAGACGAAGCTGTAGACATCCTCCACACTGACATAAGAATAAACAATAACAAACAATTGACAATAGGCAACAACAACAACAACAAATAAGAACGACAAATAGCAACCAATCAAACAAAGACAAGCACACAACAAACAGTGACCATGGAGGCTACACAAGAGGCAACCAACCACTACAACTCTCTCCTAGGGCAACACCAAATAGCATAACCATAGATTGTGGTAGAGTATACACGTCCTCTGGTCGGCTAACATTGGGTGCCTAACCCCCCTTAAAGGAATTCAGGATATCCTTTCAACACCTTGTCCTTCCACAACCACTGCACATGAATCTGGCCAATACGCTTAATAAACGTGCACTGCTTCTGATGATAGGATGCATTTGATCTCTCACATATAGCTAGGTTTCCAACCCTACAATCCCACACTGAAACCTGTCCAGAGACTACTGCCACAATCCCATGGCAACATGGTGCTCAATCCACACTAACTTAGTGGATAACACCAAAACCACACTCCACGGAGTTGAAGGACTTAAGTGTGTTGCCCCACGTGGGCAACCGTAGCTTCACACTCCGCCAAACAAGAAAGCAACAAACCAAGTGCAGGTGCTTAAATTTACGAAGTCATCAATCAGATATCCCCAGGCTAGTGCTCTAATACCACCTGTAACAGCCTACCTCAAGTTGTTACTGTAGATATCTCATTTTCGTATTTCCCAGTGTTCATCTAGGATAGGAACCATGGAGGCGCCCCATATCACATGGCTAAAGGATCTATAATATATTTTCCAGACTTTTTAAGACTTCTCTAAAAATTTTCTAATTTTACTTGATCAAGGTCATTAGCTATGATAGAACCAACCCACTCGAACTAGTGGCAAGTTCGAGCCCCTTGAGTATATTAATTTTAAAGAAAATGTTTTTGTGATTTTATGATATTTTTGAAGTATTTCCAGACTTTTAAGCATCTCTGTGGAATAAACTAAAGGACAGGGAAAAAATGCAAAAGGATTAGGAAGTTGCCACCTTGAGAGGCGGTAGGACTTGTAACGACCCCCAAGTTGCTACAACTAAACCTAGCTATAAATTTCCATTTAATTATTTGTTTTATCTTTATTATTAACCAACAATTACACTAATAACGCAGATATGGCTAAGTACTCTCAACAGTAAAATAAAACCACTAACAATAGAAATAAAATTAAACTAACACTCACCTGGATCCCTGATGTGTGGCGGTGTATCTTCTCCTATATGCACTAGCAACCAACAACTACTATCCTACACCTGCCACTACTAGAAGTTTTGCATTTTAAAATTTTAACGTGGTAAAATTGCAAGGACATAGCGAGGAAATATCCTCACCATATTCCAGCGAGGTTATAGCGAGGATATATCCTCGTTTCGTCCCCGCTATGTATTTAGCAAGGATTTAGCGATGAATTGTCCACGCTAAATGTCCTCGCTAATTCAGATCTAAATATCGAGTGGCCAGCCTCACCCCTCCCCCACCAATCCTTTTTCTTTCCTTCCTTTCCTCCTGTGTTTCTCCTATCTTCGCCGTCGTGCCCTTCGTGCCTCATGCCTCCTCGCGGTCATGCCTCCTTGTAGTCGTGCCTCCTCACCATCGTGCTTCTTGCCTCCTCATCGTTGTGCCTCCGCCCTCCTCGCCGCGGTGCCTCTGCGTCCTTGTCGTCGTGCTCCCTCCTTGCCATCGTACACCTCTGTCTCCTCCTCCTCTCGCTGCAGGTACGTAGTTTCAAAGTTTGATAAAGTAGTTTCAGAGTTTCTAGGAAGGAACTTGACCATCTCAGAGTTTATTGTGGCAAACATCGACCAAAATGGCTTTGTGAGGTCTGCAAAGTACACACACCTTTCCTATTTGAATTGTAATGAAATTTATTTCTTACTTACAATGAGTTTTTGTTTCATACAAACTTTGGTGCTATTTATTCCTAATGCTTCTTGTTGCCTTTTCTAATTAGTTCAGTATGAACGCTGACTAGACGAGACTCTATTCGAATTTGTATTTTGTCCCTTTTTTTAAATTGCAATGAGATTTCTTTACTCATTCCTTCCTGCAAATTGTGTTGTTGCTGGTGTTAGTTTGTGCGGTCAAATAAACAATTTGATTTGATCTTGGGTGCTATAGTGGAAGGGATATGGATTAATAATGTGATCTGGGTTTAGTAAAGTTGTTTGTTTTCATGGTATAGCTATAAGAAAAAATGCTTCAACATTAACAAGATACCTGATTGGTGTCGTTGACAAAATAGAGATCATAAGAAAGTATAAATTTGCCACACGTTTGAACTATCAAAGATAGAGAAATTCCTCAGGCAAAGAATGACACAAAGGGAAAAGGCAAAAGAGGTTCACATAAACTATTTTAGTTTCAGAATGCATAAAGTGTTGATTGATGTACCAGGTTGTTTAAGGTGTTGACTAATGTACCTATTCAAATAAGCCTTTTGGTAGAAATGTTAAGATGTTATATTTTGTTGTTGAAATAGAATTCCCCTGAAAAGATAGTAGAAACCAGACAAGGTCCAACATCATGACATTGTTGGTAAAAGACCAAATAAAATAAAAGTACAGACAGATGAGTATATACTCTAAAAACACAGTGCTCTTACAATTCCATTATTCAATATAATCAATGGTTTGAAAGTCATCTCGAAAAGATAAGGGTTATTTACAGAACCATAAATGTCATGTACTCATGTTTACACATATACCCCTTGAAACTTCACAATTTAACATACACCCTACAATTTACATGAATATCCCTGAAACAGCTTGCATATATTAGGTTATATCGATAAAATGGGGTTATATTTGTAGATACAACACCAACTTGGTTGTAAATACCTTTTTTCAACACATATGTTATTTTAATAATATGCACTTATATTTTATATTATCTTTAACTAACTTTTTGTGTTTATTTATATAGGATAGGTATACCTTCTCGTATCAAGAAAAATATGGAGATGATAATGTCGATGAATACCCAGCCTTTGACAAGAAATTTGGAAGCAAGTTTCAATGGAAAGGAACGTGGGTAGTTCATCAAGAAAGCAAGGCTTGGGTGGTTTGGATCCATACT
>JAMKQA010034133.1:0-24782 GCA_024699735.1 Posidonia australis | reverse complement strand
TCATGATTTGGACTTAAATAAAGAGAGATTTCCATTTGTTTGCATCTTATCATATCTCAGTTTTTATCGCCTGCATAACTGATTCAATTATTAAAAATTACTTATCTCTGAAATCTTGATCAGATTCTGAACCAGACTGCAGTCTGATTCAGGATTTCTGGGGAGCACCATTTTGGCGCACTAAAGTGGAGCACCACTCTGGCGCACCATTCTGGTGCACCAGACTGGTCAGAGAGCAGATCACCCTCTTTTGCATCCCCATCTGCATGTTTTCTTGGATGACTTTGAGTCTGATTCTTTTGGTGCTGATTCTCTAATATTTCATGATTTTACATGCATGATTTCAGCCTCAAATGATATTGTTTTCTAAGTTGTTTTACACTTTGTATCTTCAGCCCATGGCTAAGTTCTTGTAGGCTGATTGTCCTTTACTCCAATATGGAGAATCTTATGCATCAGCCTATGATCCAGGAGACATGGCTGAACCTTGTTGCATTCATTTAGCATGAATAGGGTGTAGTCTTGTGTGAGTCTACTAGCCCTTGAGCACAAGGTCCATAAATCTTCTCATACTTGCATTTTTATAGATTTTCCAAGTATATTTTACGACTTTACAAAGACTTTGCATTACATAACATTCTGGAATGCATTTATATATGACATTGCACTGCATGGATTTCTATGTTTTCTTTGGCACACCCTTCTGGCTCCACAGGAGCACCTAGGTGGCGCACTAGTCTGACGCACCAAACTGGAGCACTAGTCTGGCGCACCAAACTGGCACATCAGTCTATTTTTCAGTAGCACATAGTGATTTTCGCATAGTTCTAGCAGGATTTCTTGTTTTGATTTACTGCTGGATTTTTCTGGTTTTCTTCCTTGATATACTAGGAAGATCCAACTCTATTTTCAGACATTTTTTATGCATGTTAGATCACATTTGGTATATAGTAAAGCAAGAATGAAAATCGCTCAAAGTACTTAGATCATTGATCTTATTTATGCAATATTTTTGCATCAATGTTTGACCCATTATATGAGCGATACTTCTGAGCATTAGGACACACCCTGCACTCCATGCACCCTTATTTTAGCATAAGACACCACTCACTTAACATGACATGACATATCGCCCTCGGGCGTACAGAAAAGGCTGGAAAGACGACATTTCATTTAGGCAAATGAGAAACCTATAGAAAGACTGATTTATCGGGCGCACGAGGGTGCCTAACACCTTCATCGTGCGTAACAGTGATTCTTACCCATTTCTGGTTTATGACCTGCTTTTCATTGGCTTATTTGCATGATTTATATGGTTTTCCTCGTCTTCCATTTTAATAGACTATGTGGCGACTCCTGCATTTTTATTTTTATTTTTGCCGTGACTTTGCCGACCCTCGCGCATTTGGCCTTTCACGCCAAGCCCGAGGCTGTCGCTGGCATGGTTACAAGCCCCCACATGGAGTTTTTGAAATATAATCATTAAGTCAGGGTGCAATAATTCCCAGAATTCTTGAAAAAATAATATGGAAAATCCATCAGGACCTGGAGATTTGTCTCCAAGCAAATCAAAAGTGCCTTTTTTGATTTCAGCTAAAGAGAATTCCTCCTTTAATGATTCTAGGTTGTTGATTTTCCTAGGTAAGAGGGCATCTCAATTAAGAGATACCCCTACCCTACAAGGTTTATTGAATTGTTTGGTAAATGGTTTTCAAGTTCCAGGCAGATCAAGGAAGGAGATGTTAGAAGATTGCCATTGACATTAACGGATATAATTGTATTGATTCTTTTACGATTTTTGAAAATACCATGAAAAAAAGGCAATATTTAAATTTCCCTCCTTCAACCATTGAACCCTAGACTTCTTCTTTCAATATGTCTCTTGTTCTAGCAGAAGGTTGAGGTGTTCAGATCTAAGGTTGTTTTTGTTAATCAAAGTTGCTTCATCAAGTATTTGTGTTTCAGCCATAAGGTCTATGTTCATAATTTGCAATTCAATATATTCTAACCTTTTTTTTCCTTTCCTCCCTCTTGGGGATAACCCAGCTCTTGATTTGGTTCTTTAGTTTTTTAATTTTAAGAGCAAATACAGCTAGAGGGGAGTCTACATTAAAAGTATTTCCTGAGTTTTTCCAACAATTTGAAATAAAGTTATGGCATCCCTCCAACTCTAACCAAGACTTGTAAAACTTAAAAGGGATAGGCCCCCCTTTTCTGGGTTTGGTGTCCAGAAAATAGGAGAGTGGTCTGAAACCACCCTGGCTTTAGCCTCACATAGAGTGTTAGGGTAAGAATTTGTCCATCCAAGGGAAATAAGGAATCTATCCAGCTTTACCATAGTTGGAGGAGATTGGAAATTAGACCAGGTATACTGACAGTTGTTTGGTGAAAGGTCCAATAATTGATTATTATTTATGAAATCATTAAATTTTGTCATAAGAGGTGTTATCCCAGTGACAGATGAGTGCTCATAAGAGTATCTGATGAGATTAAAATCTCCTCCAAGCACCCAATTGCCCTGAACTATTTTACTCAAATTTTCTAACTCAAGGATGAAATCCAATTTAAGACTGTAATCACAAGGGCCATATATCCCAGTGAGCCACCATTCCCTCCCATCTATACTATTTTTAAGTTTAATTGAGAAACTATATTGAGCTACAGAGGTTGAGAGCATCCTACAAAAGTTATCATTCCAGCCTATTAGGATGCTTCTAGAGGCCCCACAAGATGACAAGTGGGCCCAACTGCTACTTCTTCCACCTCCCAGAATTCTCATGAGGGATGGGGTATACTTCTCTTTGTTTGTTTCATTAAGGATTATTATGTCACATTTATTCATTCGAATTAAGTTTCGGACCGCCTTTTTTCCCTACTACTACCTAATCCCCTGATATTCCAAGCTGTAATAATCATGATGATACATTTGACAAACAAAGAGAAGCCAGGTTCTCTTCCAGATTTTGTAGATTTTCAAGATTAATTGCGTTTAAACCTTGATCAGTTCTTACTTGATTTAAATTTTTTTTTGTCTCATATAGACCTTTTAACTCTATACCAATGTCTTTACAAAAATCTCTAAACTGCTCATAAGAATCCCAATTTAATACCTCATTGGCAATATTATTACATGAAGAATCAACTTTAAAGGCAGGTATAGAATTATTTCCATGTATGAAACCAGAGGCAATATCAGATTCATTAGAGTGTTCAGGGAAGGAGATGTGAGTACCTGGAGCGTGAACCAAAGTATCAAGTAGTGAGGGGGGCCTTTCCCCAGTTCCAGACGCCAGATCATCTTGTTCAAGGCAGTCAAAGACTGCCAAAACTTTCTTAAATTTTGTCAAGGAGATATTTCTAGCCCTAATTTCTTCCTCAACAAATTTTGAAGCTTCAGAGAAGCCCTGATCATTAGTGACAGAAGGTGGCGCTTGGGGGGCCCCAGAAGAGGTGGGGTAGGGAGTAGGAAGGAGGCCCACAGATGTAGAGACAGAGGTGGGTTGCAGGGAGGAGGAAGGGCTGGTTGATCTGGTCCACACGTTATTTCCTTGCTAGGAACCTTTACTAGTCTTTCCCCCTACATCCCTTATTGCTTATAAGAGGTTGGCGTGTAGGAGGTATCCTCTTAGGGGAAAAAGGTATATTGGTCTTTTTTGGCTAAGGGGAGAGAGGGGCTGAGGCGGTGGATGAAGAAGGACATAAATCCCAGCAACTTCTATACTTAATGGGGTATACAAGTCGTCCAAAAGTAAAAAATCTGGTGTTAGGGAGCTCCTTTACAGGATGAAAACAGACCTTAACCTTTGCAAAACCCAGAAACTTATGTCGATCCAAAGAAATATCCACTTCCAGCAAGTCAGCAAATTCTGAGACCATATGGGAAAGAAGGTCAATGTTCCACAGATGATGTGGTATACCTTCTATTCTAATCCAGACACCTTCTTCTTTCAAGGTAAATACTGCATTAGAATTGATAGACCACAGGACATAGGATGCTGGCAAATCTTGAAGAGTAGACCCATATAGGTTAAGGGCTTCATTACGAGCAGAGATAGAAGAGAACTTTAGCAGGTATTTTCCAGGAGAGAAATCCAACACTTCTACAAAGGTAGAAGTGGGCTAGTTTGCACTCAGGTGATCCTCCAGAATATTCTTCATCAGGTGTGTGGAGTGCGCCATAACAATCGCGCAACAGGAGAGATAATGCACTTGATCATAGACTGATTCGTAGATGGGAAGGATATTAGGAGCGTGTGGGGTGAGCCCAGTAGTCCTTTCAAAGTCAAAAGCGAGCTTGGAGGCTGCGAAAATTTGCAGATGGCTACTGAGTGTGAGGGCGAGGAACACTTGTAGCAAGCTCTACGATATCTACACTACTTTTTCGAATGACCACGAAGAAAAACAGCGTCCTTGTTTTCTACAGAAGCTTACCAGAGGCGAAACTGTCCTCCGTCGATTGACTACCTCCCACGCGTCAGAAAGGTCTTCGAAAGCAGGGTGGTGTTCTTCTGAAAGGCGGCAAGGCTCTGCTTGCTCCTGAGAGTCTTTGCAGGGAGAGGCCAAAGAAGAGAAGCGAGAGTCGAGAATGGCATAAGACTTGAAGCCGCAATTTAGAGTGAAGTTACAAGACAAGTCTCGATTAGCGGACTCAGCCCTAGAGGAAATCTCTTTGTCAGAGATACGGTGGATGAAATATGAAGGATACGAAGAGGCGTTGTCAGAGGTCGTACAAGACGTAAACTCCGCATGGGAAAGAGGTGAAACGCAAGGATTAGAGGCACAATTAAAGACGCAATTAACAGATCCATTAGCTGAGTTAACTTGCCCCTTAGTCCTAGATTTCATATTAGTGCAATTACGCACATTAACAAGTGGGAGATCATCGTGGGTAACCGAGGAGGCATGTGGAGAATATATGTTAGAGATCATGTCAGGCATTAAATCGCCAGAGAGAAAGGGTGGAAAGTCACTACGGAAAAGTTCGTGATTAATATCTCCATTAGCTAAAGAGTAAAGCGGCTTACCCCACATAATCCTATCAAAATAATGAAGTTTATCAGAAGAAAGAAGATTAGGGGAGGAGAAAGTGGAATAGTTCCACACGGTACACGAGGCATCAGAGACTGGCACCGTGGCGCCATTAAGACCTCGGGAGACTCCCCCAAAGGAAGCTTCTTCTCCGGCAAGCCGGCGATCGCCGATCGGTCGTGGAGCAGCCCCATCGAAGTTCAACGGGCAAAAAAATGCATCCTCTGAAGAAAAAAAACCCAGCAAAGGGTGTAGGATCACAATCACTAAGCAAAAACGAACTATTTCCGAGATGACCAGTGTCATCACCATCCAAGTTCCGCTGATGACCATCCAGCTCACTAGCCAGAATCCTAGAAGAATAACACTCAGAATAAAATTTTACCTGGAAACACCTTCCCTTCCAACAGATATCAAAGAAACAGCTATCTTTCAGGATACATGGTGAAAGATAAATGAAGCGATAAGGAAATAAATCATATAGACCATAAGAAAAATCAACATACAGATCTGCAAGAGAACTGCACACACTCGCTGTTTGCCAGTGTAGCCCAATCTTACCCAAGCATATAATGGAGGGAAAAAATCGCCCCTAAAGAAGAGGGCCATCCTGAGGGCCAGAAAGTCGCAAGTCTGAGCTGACCATAGGGCCAACCCCTAGCTCGACAAAAGGAGATTGGGGAAAATAGTTTGGTTCAGATCTTGCACATACCTACGGAAGCTTTACCTCACAGGAAGGGGCCTGGCGCCGGCGAGAAACCAGAGCAGGAGTAGATGGGAAGATCAGAGACATATCTTCAACCTCTGCCTCTAACAGCCAATTTTTAAAAGCCTACCAGTTGAATCTTGTGGCCTGGTTGAGGAGGGCGCGAGCAGAGCGCTTACGGTGTCCCATCCACCACCAGACAAAAACTAGGGTTAAAACGCCGACGGGGAGCAGAGCCTGCTGTCCTCGTGGTGTTGATGTCAAACGGTACCTACCAATGATCGAAGAGGGAAAATTGGATAATGGCCTAAGAGGTTGAATTTGTGGATCGGAATTAATGTCAAGTGAAACAAGAGAAGGCGCAGAATGGACGTCACAATGGACGTCACTCTCTTCAATTGGGTTTTGATTCGTATAAATATCTTTTAGTTTCTTCATAATAGAATTCAAAACACCTCAATTTATCTATTCAATGGACCAGGACTTCTTGCTTCCACCGCTTCCCATGAGATGTTGCTTGGCATTTGTTTTGCATGGTGGGTTGATAGTGGATGACACGACCATCCCAGATTGGTTTCTTCCCTGAACCAATAGTTTTCCTCTACGTGGGATGAATACAAAGTTACTTTCGAATACATGGCCATTGTATGAAAGTTCAGTATGAAATGCAATCATTCCTATTTTTTGGTCTGTCAAGATTTGTTACGTACTAACCAAAAAGAAATTGAATAGAATATGATCCCAAAAAAAAAGAATACAATAAACATTTTAGTCTCTGACACAAAAAAACCCTAAATAAACGTATGAAATGAATACAATAAACATTTTTTTATTTTCCCAAAAAAAAAAAGAAATCTCAATTTTTCCTATCTTGAAGAAAGGAATAAGTGATTACAGTTAAAAATAGGTCTCAAAAAAAATAGACGAATTTTATATAGTAATATTTATTTTTCAAGATCTAATTACGTTATATTCATCACAAATAAAAGTATATTCGGAAACGTACCTAAATCAATGTAAAAATCATAAAAGTCCTTGTTCCTCTTGTTTAGATATTGTCTTCTAAACTATCAAGTTCATCTTTTTTGTTCTTTCTCAAGATGAGGGTGGAATAAAAAGGAGGCTAAAAGTTTAGGATTTGAGGATTATAATCTCAATATATAGAAAACTATGATAATACATATTTTCAATTTGATCCAAACGAAAAAATGTCCTAATGATCTCTATAAATATTAATTCATATCACTTAAGATGACACTGTGGTGAAGAGAATTGCAGTGATAGAAAAGAAGAAGCAGCCCAAGGAACACTAGAGAACAAACCAAACCAAACCCAACCCAACCCAAAGCAACCCAGCCCAGCACATCCCAGCCTAGACCAATCCGAAAACAAAGGTCATTCGGACCCAAAGAAAACAACCGAACAAACAGACGACGAATCCCGAATTTCTTCTTCCTCTTGTTTTCCTTCTCCAAATCGCAAGAAATCGCCATCGGCGCGATTCGAATCGTCCAGGGTTCCGGCGATGGATTGGGGGAACGTGACGGTGGAGGATCTGGTGGACGCGCTGCGAGAGGTGGACTGGTCGTCGCCTCCCCGCCCCGTGTCGGAGTTCTTCTCGAGGTTCACCGTGCCCCGATCCCTCTCCAAGTGGAACAGCCGTGTCAAATGCAATCTCTACTAGTAAGCCTTGCCAGTCCTTCCCCTTCATTTCCATCACAACCACCACGATGCTCGGTTCCTTGTTTGCCTAATTCTTTGTTGTGGTCACAGCTACCGGGCGAATTACTTCGTCATGATCGTCTTCATCCTTGGTGAGCTACTCTTTGGTCTGTTTGGTTCGAAATGAATTCTGATGTTGTTGTTGCGAGTTGTTTATTGATCGTTGGGTTTTTATCTGTTTCGGTGTTGGTCGTTGTTGTTTTGGTTCCAGGGATGGGGTTTCTTCGGAAGCCGCTTGCTATTGTCGCTGCGTTGTTGACGGGGTTGAGCATTGCATTCTTGAATGATAGGTACGCTTTTCTTAACTTCCTGATTGCGAATCACACAGAGGTTGTCGTGTGTCTTGTTGTTAGTGAATGAACGTTGGAAGAATGCTCCCCTTCAGAACGATAATGTTGCCGGATACAGAACAATGAGTATGTGTGTGTAATATAATCCAACTTTTACCAAACCTTTCAAATTTATACGCCATTTCCTATGTATACAAGTTATTTTGTTTTTGTTGAGGACATTGTTGATTCTGGATATGTTGGTTGCTGATCGAGTTAGTTTTTGATAGATTAATCATCATGTGTATAGTATGGCGCTCGGAAATAAACAAGGTGGTTTCTGCAAAAAGATAAAGCAGTTCCATTCAGTTTTGTTGTGTCACATCTGGATGGCTTCAGTTCAAGTGTTTGGTGATTTGGTCAGTCACTAGGTATTTTGTATAGTTTCACATGGTGGCCTCTTTTTACGTCTGTTTCCTTTTTTTTTTTTTTGATATAAAATTTGAATTACTTGTAAATCAAAGTACTTTGCCCCTCTGGACTTGTTAATTGCTTTGTAAATATTGGAAAAAATCGCATTATCACTTATCAGTAATATATTGAATGCTATGTTTTTCTTGCATTTCTACTCTTGTTATGATGATGTGAACATTTGAACACTCATCTTCAATATCAATCAGAATAGAATAGTCTTACTGGCATAGACGACTCCTTTTTTTTTCTGCACTGATCCAGCATGTTTAGTAGTTTATATTGATGTTACTACCTAGTTTTTGCATTTAAAATCAGGAATGATTTGGATAGCAAAACTTTCATGATATTCTGAATTGCAGCTTTGCAGTTAATGGTCCAGGCTGTTTTGTAGTTTCTGTTAACATCATAGCCTAAACTAGTTGCAAAGTAATTTTGATAGTGAAACTTTCATGATGTATTTAATTGCAGCTTTGCAGTTACCTTCAATGAGAAAGTCACAAGGACTGTGAGACAGTTTTCTCCCCATTTAGCTGCAAAGATGAGGCCACCTATAACGTGAGATATGAAATTTATGCATCAATTCAATTTTGTGAGAAAATTTGTTACTTAAGGCATGACTTGTTGCAGCCCTGTCCTTCGTGGGAGGCCTTCCGTGAAAAGAGCAATTCATATTTGTGGGCAACCACGTTGGGTGTTTGTCCTTGTATTTTCAGCAGGTACGTATAAACTTGGAGCCATTTGCCTAATGCTTTAGATTTCTGAATTTGTTGAGGCTGAAGATTGCAACTCTTTTTTGTTTTGGCGATTTTGTCTATCTTCAGCTAGTTTCATCATGTGGTTTACATCCTGCAACCTCCTTACTGTTCTTTGGGCATTTCTAATCGGACTTCTTGGTAAGCATGAGTTTTGACTTTCTCTACTTCTTTTTGCCCCATGTCAACTTGTTTCTCCATATTTATTTCGATTCATTTTGCTCTTATCATAGCAACACTACTGCATGCTAGTTTCCGCACTCCAAACTTGAAAGCTCGTCTTAACACGTTCCGTGAGGAGTTCCGTGCAGTATGGCGCAATTATAGTGAACTGTAGCTGCCTCTTGAAGGTTATGTGATGTATGTCATTCCAAACTGCTGATTATCTTCACTTTTAAAAAAGTTGGTTAGATTTTTCACAATGGGCCATTAATCTAAAAGTCTTGAAGGATATTTTTATATATTTCTTCCTGGTTTTGACGGTTATGTTGTGTCTCATGTGTTTTTAATTCAGCTTATCATAGTTTAGTCAATTCTGCATAATTATATTCTTTTAGCTTATTGTGGAGCATTCTTTTACTTTTGATATTTAGACTCAGGTTCCGTTTGGTAAAATTTTTAGACAACTTTAGAACATGTAGCTTCTTTCAGAAGTTACATTGGTCCAACAGTTCTACCAAATAGCCTTTAGCAGCTATCAACTTCTCGGAATCAAAAGTTTTTCTAACAATAATTCTTTTACATTTCTAGAAGCTAAAGTTTAGTTGCTTCTAGTCAAAAGTTAGTTTCTACACTTTGGCAAAAGTTAACTATTTGAAAAGCATTACCAAACGAATCATAAGATAAAGGGCTTAATGTGGTTTTGATCCCATTGAGGTCTCAAACGAAATGAAATAAAGATAAAGTGGACCAAAGATCCCCTTGCAATTCATGTATATTGTTGGACTTCCAATGGATCAATTAATGAGTCCTTGATTATCTAGGTGTTCAAGATGTCTCTCCAGTGTCTCCACCCTGTTTTTTGGTTAATTCCTCGCTGGTTGGTTCTCTAGATTTATGACTGAACTTGCAATCCATTAGCCACAAACCATCCAGTCTCCTCTTGACCATCAGATTTGTTGTTTGTTAGTAGTCTGCTGTTGTATACCCATGCCAAAATATTCCAACAACCTTTTGGGCTGCAGTAATTCTTTCATTTTGTAGTTTGACCATTATTCCAACCAGCTTTTGGGCTGCAGCAATGCTAGAACTTTAACGTTGTCTAGCCAGATCAAACCACCAGCAATGTGCAGGCCGACAATACGAACCATTCAAACATGTTTTCATGATGTCTAATAGAATGAATCAATTCCATCTTGATCATCCAGGTTTTCATGATGTCTCTTTACCCTAATGTTTTTGTGTTGTTGCACTTCTTGAGATTTGTGCTTGCAGTTGTGACACTGCCAATCTCCTCTGGACCATGTGAGACTGTTGTTTGTTAGCAGTCTGATATTCTGCACTCATCTGAAACTATTTGAACCACCTTCTAGATTCAGCACATATCCAGCCTGTATGCTGCATCATTAAACCCACTGAAACCAGTGCCTAGTTACTGTATTGCCAGAGCAAATGGTAGAAATGTGGAGCAGACGTGTAGAACTGTTCGATCATATTTTGTTTTGGGTCAATTTCAATCATGTTCCATTTACACCAGCCTTTTGGCACCTCCCAATCTTCATGCTTTTAATGGCAGGTCTATGCAGTTACAGCAAATTTCCTTATTGTTTTTCTCTTATCTGATAAAGCGTGGACCAAATCATGGAGTTTGTACATTTATCCGAAATGACTTGCTTTACGAGCTACACATGAACCTTTTGTACGTGGTTCTCTTATTTTAGTTTTTTAGGTGTATTTATCCGCAATTAAAACACTTTTCTTATGTTGTCTATAGATGTTTTATCTTTGTTAGAACAATCTTGCATAGTGGATGTAATGTTAGTGTAAGTTTAATCATGGCATACTTGGCAGTGAGATTCACATAATTCTCCTTCAGCATTGTAGTCATCATCGTGCACTTGAAGTGCCTACATATCTGTCGAAACGTAAGCACATGCCCACTTCATACATGCCAATAAAGACGCATGCAAGGAGCTAGCCACGCTCTTGATACATACGTCTGCAAATAAACAAAATGCCTTGCTTGTATATTGGATAAGCGTTATATTGAATGAAAAATGTGGTTGTTAAAGTGTGAATTCAGTCGTTTCGGTCATGAAAATATTAGTGTTTTTTATGTTAAATATTTTATGATCGTTGAGTTGATGCCATGTTTTATACACGCAGGAGCTGGTATTGGAAGGCACATACCTCCAACCTTCATGTGGACTTCATATAATTGTCTTGGCGAAGAGGACCTGTAGACCTGGTGGATGCACCATGTACAAATTGTCGTTTATGTCCGTGTTCCATTTATATGAAGTACTCTTAGAAATTGTTGAGCTCAAGTTGAAGCCCATCATGATCCAGTCTGAGACATAAGTGCAAATTTTTTTTCCCAATTGATGTTTCTTATAGACACATAATTCTAATGAGCGTTCTTCTGGTGATTACTTCTTAGAAATAGTGGACTTTGATCGAATTGGTGTAATCTCATGTATTTTGTAATTTTCATGTTTAGTAATTAATCATGTAGACGTGACTTACATTGTTAGTCTGATTGTGGAAAAGTGTGCTGCACATCATATATCTGTTCAACGATTGCTATCGACATGCTCTTTTTTACATGCTGTAAACTGAAGCAATTCATTTGCAAAGCTCGAATGAGAAAATTGTACACTTAATTGTGCAACCACCATAACATCCTATATTCGCTCAATACTTCCTATTAAGTAATACATCACAACACAATGGTGAAAATTTCACGAGCTTTGTTCCATGCATTCGTAGAAATCCCGGATAAGTAACAATTAAATCCATCACTACAATTGTCGGCAAAATGTGATCTCTAGCAAATCGCCCGTAAGCTTAGGTACCAAAGCTCCTATCACCAGCATCCCCAAGCCCTGGGACGATAAACCTGGGAATGTACATTCAATGAAAGTGAGAAAGCAGGCCGAGTAGATTGACCGATATTGCTCCATGTTACAAAGGTTTAACAGGAAAAAGTCGATTAGACGCAATACCCTTTCTCATTCACTTCGGGATCGATGATTCCTGTGTACACTTGAATCCTAACAAAAGCAAAAGGCAGCATGTGATTAGTAATTATCGTCATTTCATGTGATATTTGGTGGCTCATGTAGATCTATGTGCTTGTTACCCAGGGAATTTTTTGCTCAGCTTTTGAAGGGCTGGAGGTGCGGCAACGGCAGATATCTGCAGTTAAAAAAAATTCAAGTAAACCCCACCAAATGATATAAGCAGGTGTTATGTACTGACAAATAAATTGACATAAAAATGCAGTATGTATTTGAAGATGTTTCTTATGAGGACAGATAAAATCATAAACAGATGGTAAAGAAAAAGAGAATGCAAGTGAAATACTGATCTACACCTATACCAAAAACTTATAAAGCAAAGAATAAAAAAAACTTACGATTTTTATTTGTTTATTCCCAATTCCACGATCCTTCAACAAATCAATAGCTGCAACAATTGTGCCACCTAGAATAGGTTTTGTAAGGTGAAAGCAAAAAACAATGAGATCAAGCTTGAAGTTCACGGTATCCAACAAATTAGGCTACAAAAATCACACATCACATTACACTGCATGGATCAGTTATGAAACTGCCTTATGAAGGAAAACGTTACAAACTCCCTCTCCGTGTTTAAAAAAAAATCATATATTCATAATAATTATGGGTGGTGGTCTTAACTAGCGTAGATATAATGATCTATATGCTGAGAACAATTAAACACATGGGAAGTCAGTTTAGGCCCTTAGGTAAAACGTATACCAGTTGCAAGCATTGGATCAACAACGAGTACACGACATCCGACAGGAAATTTGTCTGGTAATCTGCAAAACAAAATGAAATAACTGTGTGAAGAAGCATTCAATGACCTTATAACCAATGGTTGACCATCCTTACAAAGGAGACTATATATCTACACCAAAATTTTGCTGAACCAGTAAATGTTAAAAGAATATATAGATACTTGCTACTACCACTATCTCACATAAAGTAAAATACAATTTGATAAATCGAAGCTCCGTATTCAATCTAGTTGCAATACTACATAAAGTATCTAGTGCCAGCAAAGTTTTATGGAACTCAGACCCAGTTTTCCTTTTTAGACTGTTTGAATCACTGGATTTTGAGGATTGATTTTTTTTTTTCTGAGGTCTCTATGGTGTTCTTTAAGGCCAAGTTGCCCAAAGGCTCTCTCAGGTCAGCATGGGATTTTGAAAAGAATGAGATCCAGGGAAAGCCGGAGGTTACATTGAGTAGGGTCCATGGAATTCCTCTACTACTAACTGGAGAGGAAGCAAAGACCATTCTATTCAGCAATTTAGCCATAGGTTCCTTCCTAGAAAGCTTGAGATACTTCAGATGCTTTGGAAAGTTAAGTGCATATGAATTTTCTATGATAAGGAGAAAACTTACTACCACAACTTCCCTTATTGTTTATGGTCGATTTTCCCTTTAGATATCCAGTAACATGTTTAATACAAAACTTCGATCACCTAAAATATGAAAAGAAAACAAAGAAATACTAAACTAAAATTGAGAATTAAGATTAATGAGTAACCCTTTGTTTTTCATATGCTCTAAAAGATAAACAAGGAAGAATATTCTTACATATTTAAATAAATTGATGGTTGCAGAGTTTCCTCGTCTCTACGTAAGCCTATCCACAGAAAAATGTAACATGTCTCATTAGAAGTTAACGAAGTGTAAACTGAACGGTATAAATATTACATCAAATGCTAAGTTGGACAACATATCAGATCAATACCTCCCAAATCCTAAAGGAAAGGAATCAAACTCCATAAGGTAATACATGCATGAGACTCACTTAAAGAAGAATGTGCTATACTTCAAATAATTTCATGGTGCCATAACAAAATTTACAGCATAAATTAAAGCATTTACAGCCTTGAGTTCTAATGATTCTTTTTATATGGGTGTTATAAAGGTTATTGAATATTCATGTATTAGGATACCATTTAGTCATATCTATATATGTGTAATCCCTCTCCTAGTGATAAGATATACGTTATTATTCTCTTTAATTTCTAAAATGGTACTAGAGCAAGGTTGAGAAACCCTAGCCACCACCTTTCCACCCACCACCATTGCTGGAATACTATAGCGACCTGTCAAAGTTACTGTAATGCCATCGGAATCAATGCAGCACCCGACGGCATCCTCTTCTCTCTTCTTCAATCCACCATTTGTCAATCCTATTCTAGGACTACCGACGATCTTGTGCAACCTCACCAATGGTTCATGTGCCAAATTCTACGTTGCTACTATTACCCGTGATGTGTTGAAGACCCTAAGATTGTGTGTGTGTCCTAGGTGTGCCTTTATTTCCATTGTGTGTGCCTAGACACGTGTTGTCCGATGTTTTTCAAATCTATTGTTGTTGTTTTCTATGCCAATCAGACCATTTTGTCACTGATTTGTACTGTTTGTTGAAGATATAGCATCCTCCTCGACGTCCCGTGAGTTATTTGTAAAGAATCTTAACAGTACTTCGGTAAAATTGAATAGCAACAATTACCTTTTTTGGTCTCAAGCCTTTAAGACCTTACAAATGTCAAGGATGCAACTTGTGAAGGTTGGTTTGCCGATAATTATGTCATTAAATCCTAACTCGTAAGCAATATGGAGGAGAATGTTGCCTATGGAATCATAATGCTAAAGCACACATGACCCTCCAAATGTCAAGGATGCATATTATGAAGGCTGATTTATCGATAATTATGTTGTTATATCCTAGCTCATAAACAAGGAGAATATTGCCCTTGGAGTCATAATGCTAAACCTTGCAAAATGGATTTAGGATACGTTAAAAAGCATTTATAGACATAAAAAGAATATTTCTTGCATTTGTGAGATTTGTAAGCAAGTGTTCGCACTTTGACAAGGAGATCACTCAATTCAAGACTTACATGCCTCTCTTCGTGCACTACTTGAATTAAAGGTCTATTAGCTGTTTATGGTCAATATCTTCAAAATGAAGATATATCATGATAAGCTTGTCGTGACTATTTTCCTGACTGTACTTGATCCTGTGATCTCGTCCTAGATTCGTGGTCAAATTCTTGAAGCTGACGGTGTCCCATTCCTTTCGTCCACTTTTTCACGTGTACTACAGATCTCCATTGCGACACTTGCTCTAGTATGATATCAGCCTACCATAATTAGTACCACTCGTGATCAAGGACGTATGTGTGGTTATTGGGACAAGTTTGGTCGACCTCAGTAGGTTCAGATTGCTTCCATAAAGATTTTTAATTAGATGTCATCCTCTATAATGACTATATCTCAGGCTGACTATGAGAAATTCCTACATTTGCAAGCTACTAAACCCTCTACCACTGCTTCACATGCTACCACCTTAGGTACTATTATCCTTTTAGCCTCTCAAGACAATCCATGGATTTTAGACTCTAATGCATTTTCCCATAGGTCAAGTACTCGTGATCTGTTCATTCATCTTTCTAGTTTATCTAATATTTGTTTTGTTGCTATTGTCGATAATCGCCATTGTTCCATGTCTAAAGAAAGAGTTATTCATGCCTTTCCTCAAATTATTCTTGATAAATTTTTTTATGTGTTTGATTTTCCAATTAACCTAATTCTATTAGTGTCGTTACAAAGTCCTCTATTGTTTTGTGTCTTTCTTCTCCTTTCATTGTATTTTCCAAGATCTGTAGGAGAAAAGAAGGGTTGATTTGGACTGTAAGTGTGGCTATGGTGTTCACTTGCTGGTTCGTGATGAAATACCTCGCATGTTGACATCTGTAGTTGCCACTCCAAAGTAGTCTCTTTTGTGACACTACCATATTGGTCATCCTTTACATCACCAACTCCAACAAGCTCTACATTGGATTTCTATTCAATCTAATATACGTGAGTCATGTAAGATAGATGAGCGTCATCGTCCTACCTATAAGGGTCGTCTCTTATCACTAGTCAGAACCTATTTGAGTTTGTTCATTGTGATATCTTAGGACCAACTTCTCTTTAGTCTGCGTCTGGTTATAGATATTATATTATCTTCATTAATAATTATTCTTATGTTTCTTGGACGTATTTGCTTAAAGATAGAATACATGTCTTGGACGTTATCAAAAAGATTTTTGCTGAAATAATAGATCAATTTTCTACTTCTTCAAAGGTTTTCCATACTAATAATGTCTTAAAATTTGTTCAGCATGACCTTCAAAATTATTATGTATTTTGGATATTCTACATTAGACCTGCTATGCTCAAACATCTCAATAAAATGGTGTAGCTTAAAGAAAATGCAAACACATTTAAGATATAACCCGTACCATTATATTACAAATGCATGTTCCAAAATTCCTATGGCCTAATACAGTCCTTACTGTTTCTTATCTTATTAATAGAATGTCATTTGATATCTTTGGTGGGGAAATTCCTTTGAGAAGGCTACATTCTAATATGGAGTTGTTTCATCTGCCTTTTAAAGTATTTGAATGTGTTGCTTTCGTTCAAGATTTGTCTCCAAAAGACTATTAGTATTATCACCCTATTACTTGGTCACATTTTGTTTCTGTTAATGTTACCACTTTAGAGTCTCAGGCTTATTTTGGTTTTGTTGATATCCCTTTTAATAGTGTGCCACTTCCTTCTACTGTTGAGTGTTGAGGACGATAAAACTTGAAGACCAACCTATAGTGATAGTACCACATCAAACTTGACCTTTACAAGTATATCATCGTCAACAGCAGCTACATCAACCACCCCCTGTTGAGCACACTCTCTTATTTGTGGATCCATCCACATCTACCATTGACTTATCTATTATGCTACGAAAGAATAAACAATCTACTGCTTATGCTATTTTCCTTTTTATTTCTTATGATCATCTTACTCATTCATTTTATAGTTTTGCCTTGTCCATTTCTTTTGAGTCATTTTCAGAAACCACCAAAAAACTCTTCTCCTTCCCAATTAAAAGGCTACCAAGGATAAAAAATACAGACACTATTATCACGTAGCACATGAGACCTGATAACTCGCCCTACTAGAACTAACATAGTTAACTATAAATGAGTCTACACAATTAAGTACACGCCCAATGGATCAATGGATAGATACAAAACTTAGTAGGAGGCATGAAGTTTTACATAGACCTTTTGAATTGATTATACTGAGAATTTTTCTCTTATAACTCTACTGAATTCTATACATGTATTGCTGTCTATTACTATCAACCATTCATGGGATCTATGCCAACTGAATGTAAAAAATGTTTTCTCTATTGTGACTTGACAAAACAAATTCTTATGAAGTAGCCTCTTAGGTATGTTGCTAGAAGAGAATCATGCTTGTTTACTTTGAAAGGTTATTTATGATCTATAACAAAGTCCACAAGTATAATTTGAAAAGTTCAGCAACATTATCACAAGATATGGGTTTCAAAGATATGTTGTTGATAACTCTGTATTCATCAAGAAACTAACTAATGACTGTGTACTTCTGACGATGTATTGTGTATAACATTATCTTGACAAGGAATGATTTTGCGAACATCAGTGATACAAAGAAGTATATAAAAAGGCATTTTATTACCAAAGATATGGACAAACCTAAATATTTTCTACGAATTGACTTCGCATATGGAAGGAATAGAATGACCTTATCTCAGAGGGAGTACGTTCTTGATTTCCTACAAGAAGCAGATCTCCTTAGGAGCAAACTAGAAAATACTCCTATTAATGAGAACTTAGGTCTTTGGAATGACTCTTCAAAGGTATATGAGGACGTAGGTCGATATAGACGGTTGATTGAGAAATTGATCTATTTGATAGTTACTTAGCAAGATATTTCTTATGCAGTAAGTCTTCTTAGTCAATTTATGCATGAGTCTAGAATTATCCATTAGTGAGGTACACTACGTGTATTAACCTACATCAAAGGCTCTCCTAGCAAGGATCAAATCTACAAAAAGAATAGACCTGAAAGTAGAAACTTGTTTAGATTCAGACTATACAGATGACAAAGGAGACTGAAAGTCAACCTTAAGGTATTACACATACATGGAAGACAATCTAATCACTTGACGAAGTAAAAACTAAAATGTTATCTCTAGATCTAGTGTAGAGGTAAAGTAGTGCTTGATAGCATTGACAGCTTGCAAATTGATGTAGCTCATGTCCTTGTTAGTGGAGTTTGATTTTGCTTTGAACATAATACCAAATGTCAACGCATGTCGTCAAAATTTTACCAACACGTGTCTTATTTTCAATTTACCAACACAACTTCGACACAATATTGACATTGAAATTTTTTAAACGAATGTAGATTTTTCTTTACTGTGTTTCCATATACATGATACTGACATTTTGTCGACACATTTCTACTTTTTTAACTTGTCGAAATCCAACACGAAGCCAACATTTAAAACCTTGACCTGTGAAGACTCCTATGCCTATACATTGTGATAACCAAGTAACAATTTTCATTACTAATGATCTAACTTTTCATGAGCAGACAAAACACATTAAGGTTAACTACCATTATGTGTGTGTTATTATGATGAGAGAGATCATTGCCACTCCCTACACACCATCATCCGAATAGCTTATAGATATGTTTACAAAAGGATCGAGTATTGGGATATTTGAGTCTCTTTACAATAAGCTGGACATTACTAATATAAATGCTCAAACTTGAAAGGGAGTGTTAGAAAAATTATCATATATATCTTATATTATATGAGTGTTATATGGATTATTGGATATCCATGTATTAAGATACCATCTAGTCAAACCTATATGTATGCAATCTCATATACATTATTATTCTCTCTAATCTCTAACAAATTCAAAACAAAGTTTTTTTCTTGGAATCTTGGAGGAATGTGGGTCACTACATCAGACGAACAGTCAAAAACATGACAATCCACAAAACCCCAGGCTTAGCCGCAATCTTCTGATGTTGCCGTAAACATAATTCTTTCTGAGATTAATCTAGAATATCTTGTCTTCAATTCTCCTCACCAACATGAATTTCCTTTTGTTTCTTCCCTATAAAATGTCCAAAACCACATAAACTCTGTGCTGTGACACATTATAAGTTTGGCCTCTCCAACTTTTGACTCGATTTCTTGGCTTCTTTCTCTCAAAGTAATTTTACCACCAGACACGTGTAAGGAAGTCAATTTTAACACAAGTGTGACTAAGACACATAAATTTCCAACAGGTTGAAGACACAAGGGATGCTATCCTTGGAGCAGTGGCACAGAATGTATGAGAGCTTGGTTAAGTTACCAATATGCCATGGTGTTCTTGAGGATGAGGCACACTTGTTCACAGAATCTTAAGTCAAATGCTGTCCAAACTTAAGTAAGAAAGTCAGAACACAAGTTTATCTAACATTACTAAGAGATACTTTTAACAAATTGTCTTGAACTTCCATTTGGTTCTTTGAAATTATTTATATGAGTGCATAATCTCATTTCAGCAACCGTTGAGGGTGCACAAGGCAATAACCTTAAAGATGGCTAGAAAGCTAATAGATGGGTACGATTGAGTATTTAAAATGGATACAAAAGTAACAAGAATGCTTTGCTATCCCTAACTTTTAAATCTTCTCATTACCCAAATGATATGTTTTTGTTGCTGGCAGGATTGATGATGCATGCTCTACCAAGGCAAGACCAGCTCTCAAGATCGGAATTACCTGCCAAGCTAGAACAAATATGAGTAAGAAAATACATGCTATTTTTTTTACACTGCTTGTCTTGACTTCAAGATAAACAATGGTAAAGGTTGTAATAAATTAGGTTGCTTACTGCTTATAATGTTACATAAAGTAGAACAAATAGGTTATTAGGGGTAAGCTAGGTGTCCAGCAACATTCGTCACTCTTATGAGAAAATACTGTTTCAGGACAATTGCGAAAAAAAAGATCATAATTTATCTTCTGACCATTATAGGCTCCCTTCCATCAATGAACTCAACAGCAGCAACACCCATTGGTGACCGAATCTCTGTACTTATTGTAGGCTGCCAGCGATTAAATACTAATTAATATCACAAGTAATTAACTATTTCCAGTGACATTATGAAAAACTGTATATTTTTCTTGAAATAAACTATTAGTAATGTTTCTGACTAATCAACTCACCAGCCATTCCCTTGAAGCTTCGTAAATGAGTAGTCTCCCTAACTCGCCCATTGCGCTTCCTATAAAGAAATAAAAGATAATACTACGATGAAAATTCAAAAATAATAATTTATATAGGTATAAAGAAATCAACTTATAATAATTTATTGTGATCATTTTGGGTGTATGCAAATGTGCAGTGATCATATAATTGACTGCAACCAGATGATTATTCAAACAACATCTGCTGTAGAGTCAACTTTAAGACATGGCTGATGAAGGTTCCAAAGTTGTATTACTTGCATAATTAGGCACCTTAATCAAGAAAGGAAAATTGAGTGCAGTCAGTAATCAAACGGCAGTAGCAACACCAAACAGGAACAACAATAAAGTAGAAAACCAGCAATAGCAGCATAAACCAAGGATCAACTTATCGAAAAATCAGCGATACCAGCACAGTGATGATGATGTTTTTCTTGATTAACTTATCAAAAAACTTGCACAAAGCAACACCTGCTTGTCACAACTCCACTACTATCATTTCATACAGGAAAAAAGACCACATTATGCTCATGGATACGTATCATATTTACATGCGACAATGAGCAGAATTTTCAGATGATAAGTGGTGCAAGAGGAAAAAATTATGCAAAACAACTGAAAAAGGATCTCCATTAAAACAAAGCACTATCCACAAGATAAGCATGTGCGCATGACATATGGTGTTCTTACAGATAACCGCAAAGCCCATGTTCATCAGGTACAGTGAACAGTGCATAGAACATGTACTAACACACGATTCTCCACTTTATCACAAGGAATGTGCACAGGATGCATGACTCGACAAAAAAAGGTGACACATTATGGAAAATTGTGGCTTTTGGGCCTATCTGGACAACGATGAAACTTGTGAGCTGTATGAGATACCTAAGTACAAGGTACAGTTCATATATGCAAAGAAGATCTAAATACAAGAACTGTACTCGTAAGCTCAATACACTACTTGAATCCCCCAGTTTCCTCGCAGAAAACAAACCAACCATCTTTTTTTCCTCGTATCCCCATTTTGTAATCTGACATTTCGAACAATCCATAATGTTGCAGTCTCTATGAAGCCGGCCATTCCTTGCCCAATAGGAAACAATGACAATGCATAACCAGCATCACTAGCAAATGATCGTACATTCATGCTACAACAAAGAACTCCAGAAAAAAACACCAACTTGAAACCCCAGCGCAAGAAAGTTAGAAATACGAGAAATTAATACTCCTTTTATCCAAACTTGCATCAGACCAACAACACGTAGTCATGAAATGAGAGTTATCGCTTACTGAAGATAGCAGAGGGCGTCTCTTCGTTCCTGAGAACCGCGATCCAGTGCTTGATCAACGGGTGCGGCGGCACGAACACCTACCAAAAGAAAAACACACGCACAAATCTACAATCCAAATCAACAGCCCACCCTCCCCGCAAAAGAAAAACAACATGAATCCACACCATACCAGCATCCTCTCGGCTGGAGCAGCCCCCTTCTCCTCCTCCATGTCCACAGCTCCCGTCTCCTGCTTCGCCACGCACCACATCTCCCCTATCCTCTTCCCGCTCCCGATAGAGACCTAGGCTTTGGAATTTTACGAAACAGAAAAAAAAAAAAGGGCGGAGAAAACGTGAGCGAATTGATTAATTTATACCTTTGGAAATGACGAGGAGGCGTTAGTGCTGCTGCTACTTCTATATATAGTGGCGGGAGAGAGGAGTGGTGGTGCTCGCGCGTTCATCAGCGAGGAATACGGCGGAAACGGAACAATGGCCCGCGCCATGGCGTGACGGCTGTGAACAAAGACGAGATGAGACCAGACGTGCTTTTCTGATAATTAGATAGATTGATGGTGTGATTATTATAGCTTGAGATTATCGGCGTCGTATTGTTGCAACTCTCGCGATCAAGTTGGTGCGCCGGTGGCCTTCAAGTTCAGTTCAATCATTTCAGGTGGTGGATTTTAAAAATATACTAGTGAACCGGGCACCCATCATGTCTAATAATAAAATTATAAAATATAAATTATGAAATATTATTTTTTATTTATTTTCATTTGTAATTTTTATAAATATATTTTCGGATATAATATGAAAATATAAGATAGTGTTTACACTTGACATTAATAATTCTTTTTTTTTTTTGAAATAAATGTTTGAAAAGAATATAAAATTAAATGACTACAAGTTAAAGGTCCTAAAATAATATTTAATATTAACATTATCAGTCCATATATTTAATAATTTTTTAAATATATTTATTCTAAGAAATATTAAAGAATCTAATGTAATATGAATTAGGGTTTCAAAAGTAGTGGCATATTATGAATATAAGGGGTTTTATGTTTCTAAGAAAGGCATATTCTCAGACAAATTACAATTTAAAATTGACAAACATATTTCTATAAATATTATAATAATTCCAATATTATTCTTGATTGTTTTTTAATTGTCCATTAGAAAGTAATTATAAAATAATTTATTTAAAAACACATGATTGAATGGAGATAAATTAAACTTTAAATTGAAGAAGTAATTAACTTTATAAACATGAAATGTGGTAATAAATAACATATTATATATAAATCTATATAAAAGAGGATTAAAGTACATTGCGCTACACGAGATGTTAATTTGATGCGTCATATACTGTGCTTTTAGTATGTCTTCTAATCTTTTTTTTTAAGAAGAATAGATAATAGACTAAAAACATATTTTACACAACAAAAAATAAAATACTAAATAATAATAGAGATATGAAAAAGAGTGGAAAAAGTGAGTCTAAATAGTATAAGGATAAAGGAAAATATAGATAACTTTTTATGGAATATCAAATGTCTAACACTTTAGGCAATATTTAAATTTATGAACATGAGATATATTAATAAATAACATATTATATATAAATATTTATAAAAGAGGATTTAAGAACATTATGCTATATTATAAATCTTTATAACAGTGATGTAAAAAAAAAGACTGAAAAATGAATATAAATAACATAGGGATAAAGAATAATATAAGTAATTTAGTATGCTACATTAGATATTAATTTAGTGTGTTACATGCTATACTTCTAGTATACCTTATAATAGACTAAAAAAGTAATTTATACAATTAAAAACAAACGCACTCGTGTCCAAGAGAAGAGGAAAAAAGTTTATAAACACCAAATTGAATACTAACTCTGAAAATGAGTCGGCGACGCAAACTTCCTCTGAAAAAACTTCCTAACCGGTTGCACCGCTCCCGCTTTCGCGAGCTGCTTCAGCTTGCCATTGGTTTCGACTGGGGTGCCTTCAAGGCGCGTCTTCTGGAAGACGACGATTCTCCGGTCGAGCAGCTTGGCAAGGCTTGTCGTTGTTCCGACAAACCTAGCTCCCCCACACAAGTAAGTATTTCCGGGAAGACACTCACTTCCCCTTGTTCTTCTTCGGGGCTCTGGCTGGCCCCCCAGGCTGATCCGACTCTTGATTGGCCATCAAGACCTGGATCCCAGTCTTCTCGAATGGTTCCATCCCTTTTAGGGCGATTTGTTGCACTCCATCTTAGATCTGGTACTTTGCTTGCTATACATCTTGATAGTCATACATATTTTCTTCCCCCCCGAGATTAAAATCGATGTGATTGTGGAAGGTTTCTTTCGTATTAAGGAGATATTTTTTTGTTGGTTTCATTCTCTTGTTCACTGTTATCTGTCTTTGAATCTGATTGTTTACTCAGTTAGTAATGGGATCCACTATTTTACTATATTTTTTTATGATGAGCCTTGTTTAAACCCTATTGTCATCACTCCGGCTTCCGTGCGGAGATGTTTTGTGTTTGGGGATTTTGGGATGGACCGACGATCTGTTTGGTTTGAGGATCAATCACCTGTTCGGAAATAGTGGCCTTTATCCTCAGCTGACCCTGTTCTCCCCCTAAATGGCCCTGATAGGGCTTTCTTTCCGTCGGATCATCGGTGAAGACGGCTCGTTTCGGGTTTGTTCCCAAGATCATAATTGCGAGTCTGTCATATCCATTAATGCCTCGCTAAATGTGTGGAATTATTCCTCATATTTTCCACCTAACCCATTGTCTTATAATCTGTTTAGCGGCTCTAATTAGTGCTTAATGAATAATAAATACGGGGGTGGGTTTATTAGTGACAGTTATTCTAGTCTCGAAACGAGCGTGAACTAGATATTGGGGCTGAATCGGGCAGACTCTTCGCCGATTCGCTGTCTTGCATTAAAGATTGATAGGTTGGCAGACAAAAACGCTTCGTCTTCTCCCACGATCGTTTCCCATATCTCTGACAATTTGATCTTGTCAGAAAAAGAGACTTCTCCTCTCTCTTGTCTTACTTCTGCACCACGCAACTTCAATTCTGACGGTCCAAATTCTGGGGCACCTGGCTCTTGCTTCTCTTTACTTGAGTCTATATCGTGCATATCAAACCATATCTTTGACACAGAGGTATTCTTTGACAGTGGCTATCTTCATAGTAATTCCCCCCCC
>JAMKQA010034132.1:0-19992 GCA_024699735.1 Posidonia australis | reverse complement strand
GGCAAATCTCAGGGTAGAGTAAATCCTCGAGATATCTGTAATTACTGTAAGGAACCGGGGCATTGGAAGAATAATTGTCCTAAAAAGAAGTCAAAAATACCTTCTGCCTCTACTACACAGGAAGAGACTGCCTCTGAAGTCGATGTTGGCTTTACTGTTTCTGATTCTTCTCTTTCTTCTGATCAGTGGATTCTTGATTCGGGGGCATCACACCATATAACCCCAAATCGAGAATGGTTTTCATCTTATAAATCTGTTAATGGAGGTATTGTTACTGTAGCCAATGATGCACAATGTAAAGTCGTTGGTATTGGATCCGTGAGGATCCAAATGTATGATGGGATAGTGAGAACTATCTCTGAAGTACGTCATGTTCCGGATCTTGGGAAGAATTTTATCTCCTTAATTACTCTTAATGACAAGGGTTTCTGTTACAAAAGAGGATGTGGAGTCCTTCAGGTAAGCAAATGATCACTTATAGTGATGAAAGGACTCAAGCAAGGACCGTTGTATATCCTTGAGGGCTCAACAAAAGTTCAAACTACTGCTATAGTATCCTCAACTGAGCTACTCCACAAATCTAATATATGGCATATGCGTCTTGCTCACTTAAGTGAGAAGGGGATGCAAACTCTACAACGTCAAGGTCTTTTAGAAGGACTCAAGAATATCAATCTTGACTTTTGTGAGTACTGTGTCTTTGGTAAGCAGAAAAGAGTCAAGTTTGGTCCAGCTGAAAGGAATACGAAAGGCAAACTTGACTATATCCATGCCTATTGTTGGGGACCAACGAAAACACCTTCTTTGGGAAATTCTAGATTCTTCCTATCCATTATTGATGACTTCTCAAGAATGACTTGGGTGTTTCTAATGAAACACAAAGGAGATGCTTTTGTCAACTTCAAGGAATGGAAAGTTCTGGTTGAAAACCAGATTGATCAAAAAATCAAGGTTCTACAAACAGACAGTGGCCTTGAGTTCTGCAATAATGCTTTTGATTCCTTGTGCAGAAACATAGGTATTGCCCGACACAGAACAGTTGTTCACACTCCGCAACAAAATAGTGTTGCAGAACGTATAAAAAGAACTCTGTTAGAAAAGACCAGGTGTTTAATTTTTAACTCTGGAATTGCAGATGTTTTTTAAGCAGAAGCAATTCATACTGCGTGTTTTATTACCAATAGATCTCCATCATCTTCCATTCAGATGAAGACTCCCTATGAAGTTTGGACAGGTAAACAGGCAGATTATTCTAAATTAAGAGTTTTTGGGTGTCCTGTTTATTTTCATGTAAATGAAGGCAAACTTGAGCCAAGAGCAAAGAAAGGTGTCTTCATGGGCTATAGAGATGGAGTAAAAGGATACAGGGTATGGACTCCTCAATTGCACAAAGTTATACTTGCAAGAAGTGTTACTTTTGATGAAGAATCTATGCTACGGGAAGGGAAATCTGTTGCTGAAATTTCTGATCCTTCCTCAAGTAGCATTTCAGGTGATCAAGTGAAATTTCAGCTGTCTTCTTCTCAAAGTGATGCAGATCTTAATCCAAATGGTGAAGAAGATGAAATTGAAAGGCTAGAAGCTGAAACAGACACTTCTATAGGGATGGAACAGCCACAACTCTTTAGAAGTGTAGCTATAGACAGGCAAAGAAGGGAAGTTCGACCACCTGTAAGGTTAGGTTTTGAAAATCTAACAGCTTTTGCCTTACAGGTGGTTGATGAACTTGACTCAGAAGAACCATCATCATATCAAGAAGTCATAAACAGTAAAGAAGCTTCACAATGGATGATGGCAATGCAAGAAGAGATGGAATCTCTTCGATCTACCCAAACCTGGTCTTTGGTAAAAGCACTAGAGAAGAGAAAAATAATCGGTTGTAAATAGGTGTTTAAAAGGAAAGTTGATCCTGAAGTTGTAGGTAACATCAGATTTAAAGCACGTCTAGCTGCAAAGGACTTCAACCAAGTTGAAGGAGTAGATTATACTGAGATATTCTCTCCTGTTGTGAGATATACATCGATCAGAGTCTTGTTAGCAATTGTAGCTCTACAAGACTTACAGTTGGAGCCACTAGACGTCAAAATCGTTTTTTTATATGGAGATTTAGAGGAAGATATCTTAATGTGTCAACCAGAAGGATTCCAAGATCTTTCCAAACCAGATTTTGTATGCAGATTGAAGAAGTCTTTATATGGACTCAAACAGTCTCCAAGGCAGTGGAATAAGAGGTTTGATACTTTCATGCACAAACTTCAATATCACAGAAGTCAACACGACTCTTGTGTTTATGTTAGGAAGTGTTCCGATGGCTTTTAGGTTTACTTGCTTTTATATGTAGATGACATACTCATTGCCTCTAAGCAGAAAAGCGAAATTCAGAAACTAAAGTCTCTTCTAAGTTCAGAATTTGAAATGAAGAACTTAGGTGCTGCCAAGAAAATTTTGGGAATGCAGATTTTCAGAAATAGAGAACAAAAGAAATTGTTCTTATCTCAGCCAGACTACATACAGAAAATTTTGTCAAAATTCAGAATGGATAGCTCCAAACCTACAGGTACACCTTCTACTCCAAGTGTTCACTTGTCTTCTTCTATGTCACCTCAAACAGATGATGAAACAGAAGACATGAGTAGGACTCCATATGCTAGTGCAGTCGGGAGTCTAATGTATGCCATGGTATGTTCTAGGCCTGATATAGCACATACTGTAAGTGTTGTTAGTCGTTTTATGTGTAATCTAGGACGAGAACATTGGCAAGCTGTAAAACGAATTTTCAGGTATCTTAAAGGATCCATTAACCAGGGTCTAAGATATGGAAATAGTGATGATTGCCTTATCAAAGGCTATTCTGACTCAGATTTTGGAGCAGATAGGGACACTAGAAAGTCTATGACTGGTTATGTGTTTACAGTGGGAAATTCAGTGGTGAGCTAGAAGACATCTCTTCAACCAATAGTCACATTGTCATCCACTGAGGCTGAATATGTTGCTATGACAGAGGCTGTAAAGGAAGGTATCTGGCTAAAAGGTTTGCTTGGTGATTTTGGCTTACATCAAGATTCTATTGACATTTTCTGTGATAACCTTAGTTCGATCTGTTTAGCCAATGATCATGTCCATCATGAAAGGACTAAACATATTGACATAAGGTATCACTTTATCTGAGGTGAAAAGAGGGTAAAATTTGCTAAAATCGCTACTGAAGATAACCCTGCAGATTTTTTCATCTAAGCTGTTCCAAAGAGCAAGTTTGTCCACTACTTAAATTTACTCTATATCTGTGATCGTATCTAGATCAATTTTGTTCAGCAGGGCAAATATTCAAGTCACGGTGGAGATTTGTAGAAATGACTTGAATATATATTCTGAAAGAAATATATATATATATATATATATATAACTCAGGCTGTGGAGACTCTGTTCCTGGACACGGGTTTTTCACCCACTCTTCCAGATCGCGGTAGGTTGGTGGACGCAGGGAGCCATCGCGTCTGCTCTTCCGCTCCCGTCTGCTCTCCTCTTCCGCTCCCGTCTGCTCTCCTCTTCCGCCGCGTTTGCTCCAAGCTTCCGCTCGCGCCTGCTCCTCGATCCGTGCATCTGCTCCGCGCACCGCTGCGTCTGCTCCGCGTTCCGACGCATCTGCTCTGCGCACCGACGCATCCGCTCCGCGCACCGCACCTGCTCACCCGCCTCCCTCTACTGCTATATAAGGAGGAGGCAGGGTCAGAGCTTTTGGGTAGCAGACGGAACATCTTACTTCTTCTGTTTTTCTCGTTTGGGTTTCATTTCATCTAGTTCCAGTGAAGTTACTGCTATTCTATTGTTGCTACTGGTAGAAATTTCATATTGAAATTTCTACGATTTGTACAAGAGTTATACTCTTGGTCTGAGTTGTATTATTCTGAAGAATAGTGAAATCTATCTGTCCTGTCTGTGGACGTAGCCCTTTCTTGGGTGAACTACGTAAATTTGCGTATCTGTTTTATTTTTGTTCTTCATTTTATTTTCTTGTTGAACAAATCCTTAAACTTAACACCAGTAAACTCATATTTACATGCTAATGTCGTATCCCCTTTATGCAAATCTGACACGTGTTGGCAAAATTTCGCTGACACGTGTCGGCAAAATTTCGTCAACACGTGTAGATGCTAGTAACTATGGTTATATTTATATATATGTAATTCTTCTCTTAGTAATAAGATATATATTATTATTCTCTCTAATCTCTAATGCTATTTTTACTCATAATTATGGAACATAGATTTGCACAGTTGATTTTTCATAAAAAATGAAGGGTCCTATCCTCTCTCTCAAAAAAATGGGGAAAAAAGACAAAAAAAAAATGTAGGACTTAGATTTTACTTTCGGTCTGAACTTCAAACTATTTTTAGCTTTGGTGAGGATAGTGACGCATCAACACCATAGGACACAACTAGTTGGTCTATGTATCACTTCGTATACACCACTTTTCATATGCTTCATTCTTATCAACAATTTATTCTATGCATTATGACCTTCAGATTAGCATTTCTTATTGTAAACCAACTTCTATTTCAAACCTAGGACTTCCTTTTGTTTTTAATATGCAAAGAAAACAATTTTAGCTTATTTTGGTTTAGCAATCAGCAATTTTTCCTACGTAGGTATTTACTAATTATGATTTACCACTTTTCAATTCAAATTGCTTATGATTTTGACTTACTTCCTAGTTTATTATGCCTCACTTCATTCTTTTTATATTTAGGTTGTATATAATGCCAATGTGCTTGCCAAGTTGGTTGAAAAAAAGAAAAATTCATGGAATTGGCTTGTTTACTACCAAAACAAGCATGCGAAAAATCCTGCAAGAAGGCCATATACAAAGGTACTAATAAATCTGTGAAGAACATTTTTTCACATCATCATTTATTGTGCTTAGTTTGCTATCTACTTCTTTTAAGCATTATTCAGTTAAAACTTAAAATCTTTTCCTTCTTTTAATTTCATTAATTTCTTAAAGCCTTTTATAATAAGAATCTCAATTGCCTGATTAATAAAAAACATTACATGATAAAACATGCTTATTACTTCTGTCCTTCACAAGGTTATTAACTGACTAACTGTCATCTAACAATCATCCTCTTACATGTAGACAGGTTTTTTAGGTCTTTTGGGAAAGCATGTGGATGCAATCGACTACTACACTGCTGTCATTGACAAGTTAACACAAGAAGTAAGGTGCTTCACATTATTTTGAATTTATGAAAGAAGTAGCAATGTCTATGTGATACATCCTCAGGATCTCTTTTAGTTTTCTGAACTGTCATGTAATTCTGGTAACAACTTACAAGGAATGTTATTTTCAATTACCATGTCAAAAAAGTTTCTACATTACAATTTATAAAGTAGTAATAAGGATCTTATTATCTAGTATATCTACTATTGTTTTTTTGTCTAACTATTCTTGGTGATTGAGGAGTATAAATCATACAGATAGTTTTCTGTTACTTGAAGTGGTTTATCTCAATAGTTGGAGCTCGTTATCCATTTTAAAGAAAGACCTAGTTCAGTTCTGTAACAAGGAGGTGCGAAGGAGGTGGCCTAACTAGTTCTGCATACTCTTTTTATGAGAACATAAACCTGATGCAAAACTCTGGTGGAGAGAGGAACTGGCGTCATTACATTCAGTTTGTTGGATTTAGGGCAAAAGCACACATTTGAGATTTTAATAAAACGTAAAAATAGGATAACATCCCTAACAATCAATTGTTACGGAACAGTTATAATAAGAATTGATGAATGGAGCACAAAAATAATCTGTCAAAATTGTATTCATAAACAAAGAATGTGAACAAATAATGTCATGAGTTTTATTTTTCTTTTGAAACTTGGAAGAATAGAATACTAAGAGTTATACAATGGTGTCACTTATGTGAAATTTTAATAGATCTATTATTATATTATATTCTTCATTTAGAGAAAAAACAACTAGCCTATGCTCCTATTTTTCTTTCCTATAGATGGAGTTAGTGATCTAATGATGATTGTTGTTTCGATATCTTAAACAGTGGCTTCACAACTTTCATTATTTGTCTTTCTTTAGAGAAGTCGAGTCCCTTGAGTTGGAACTTAGGAGTAGGTCCAATAATACCATTTTCAATTAAGTGAAATCTGCATGTTTTATTTCTAGTAAATTGAGTAAATGGGAAAAGACATAGCAAATATATACCACTTATTCTTGGCCACCGAAAGCATGCTTATTTTTGCAGGGTAATCTTGGATAAAAATTGACAAATTGTATGATTTCTAATTGACATCAACTTGACATCAAGCCTGTAAATATCAACATCAAGTTGTTGTTGAAAACTTGAAATGATTTCACTAATATTTAATTTTTTACACATGTATATTTACACAATATTTTTCCAGGAAGGTACAGAAAGGGAAAGAGTTACTAGTGATCCAAAAGCTATAATGCCAGTTGCATTTGTTTCCTTCAAAACTCGCTGGGGTGCAGCTGTTTGTGCTCAAACTCAGCAGTCAAGTAATCCTACATTGTGGCTAACAGAGTGGGCTCCAGAGCCTCGGGATATTTATTGGCCTAATCTTGCAATCCCTTTTGTTGAACTTACGATTCGGAGGTTAGGAATGGCAGTGGCACTCTTCTTTCTTACGTTCTTCTTCATGATTCCCATTGCATTTGTTCAGTCTCTTGCAAATCTTGAAGGCATTGAGAAGGTTGTGCCTTTCTTAAAACCCATAATAGAAATGTGAGTATCCTTTACCATTTGATGTGGATGAACCATTTATTATATCATGAATCATTTTAATTTCATTTTTTTCTTGGTCATGCTTATAGTATCATTTGTATGTGAGTTTTACACTTAATCTCATATTCTCATGTATGTATTTGTGTATTATTTTTTGTAATCATATGCATGTATCTTTCGTTTGGAATAGAAAAAGTTTGTCTTGTATGCACCAAAATAAAACTAAATAATACTCATCATTGGCATGAAGTTCATTCCGTCAATGTGCTGACAGTTGGGTAGCTTGTGGCAAAAGGATGATGTAACTGGTCTGAAGTTTATCATTAGGTGTCATCTTGTTGAAATAATTTTGTAGCAACCCTGAAAGTAAGAAAGGTGTAAGGTGTTCCATGAGTTCTTGAAGACGTCTTAGCAATTAGAATAACACAACATGCATGATTGAAGATGAAGGAAAGCTAGCGTAAGATAAGTGATAGAAAGAAAATCTAGCGAGTTTGTCAGGTTCATTGCTGTTAACCATAAATATTTTCATAACCTTTTGACCTTTTGTTAATTTTGTATATCAAGACAGGGCACATAATTTACTAGGACACGTGCTCCTATTTTTCATACCGTTTGTCTTCTTTAGTAGTCTCTAAGTGGGAAAGAACCTACATCTTTGTTTTCGTCCACTGAAATGTTTTTTTAACCATGCATATACTTGAACAAGGATCACAATCTTAGTTCTTCGTCTTGCTGAGATATACCTCATAAATGGTTCTTGATTATCTTGTTCAATCTTTTAATAGCTAGTTCATACTAGACAACATTGGCACAATAGCTTTTTCTAAATGCTGCTCCAGGAAGGTCATCAAGTCCTTCATACAAGGCTTTCTGCCAGGAATCACGCTAAAGATTTTTCTTATCCTATTACCAACTATACTCATGGCCATGTCCAAGATAGAAGGTTTCATATCATTGTCAGGATTGGAGAGAAGATCAGCTGCAAAGTACTACCTCTTCTTGTTGGTTAATGTGTTTCTTGGAAGCATAATCACAGGAACTGCATTTCAGCAACTAAACAGTTTCATTAGTGATTCTGCAGCAAAGTGAGTTTTTTTTTTCCTTTTGCAACTCTTGTAAACTGGATAATTTAGAACATTAGTTCGATGATACAGAATTTGGGAAATTAAGAAACACATGAGAAAGTAAGTGTGGCCTTAATGGAGATGTCGTTTAGGATGTGGTAATTTATTAAATAATCAATCAAGAAATGAATGCATTCTGGAGGCGTATGGATTGCAGAAATGGAGTATATCATCAAACTTACATGCGTTTTGGAGACCAAGGACTTTAATACTTTCCAGAAACAGAATATATTAAGATAAAATAAGAGATATTTGTCTAAATTATAATATATTTGCTGATTTACATGCGCCTTCTTTGATGTGATATATATGCTGCCATTCATACATTAGAGTACATTTTCCAAGTCATGTTCAAGAAATATTCTTTCCCTGTCTAAATCTTTGATACCAGAAGGTACATTTCTTTTGCAGAATACCAATTACAGTTGGTCAATCTATTCCAATGAAAGCAACATTTTTCATCACATATATCATGGTTGATGGATGGGCTGGAGTTTCTGCAGAAATCATTAGATTGAAGCCATTGGTTTTGTATCATCTAAAGAATACGTTGCTAGTTAAAACTGAGCAGGACAGACAAGAAGCAATGGATCCGGGAAGTCTGACATTTGCTTATTCGGAACCTCGATTACAATTATATTTTTTGCTTGGATTTGTTTACTGTGTGGTCACTCCTGTCCTGCTTCCATTCATCATCATCTTCTTTGCTTTGTCGTACGTTGTTTTCCGTCATCAGGTGTGGTTCGCTGTCTTTGCTATCGGTAACGTGCAAGATTGCATCATCCTTATTTTCAGTCAAACATGATCATGATTTTTTTCTTAAGGACTTTTGGTATTTATCAATATAATGTTTTGGCTTTTCATCGGAAGTGCTTTGTTATTCTGACTCTCACTTCGTACTTCACAAAGATGAGTTGGTGAGATATATATATATATATATAAGTAGATTAGTATCACGTTTCTTATTATTTTGAGTTGAAACTAAAAAAAGTTCCTTTGAACATTAAAGATAAACTTTATCCCATTAAAGACAAACTTGATTGGTTCAAATTAAATTGTACATACCAGTCCAGAAATGTTTAAAGTTTAGAATGATATTCATAACCTTCAATTTGTGACAATTATATCAAACAGTTGTTTGTTAAAACAGTTCTTCAAAAAATTGTTTGAGAGGAGGTGAAAGTGAAAGCTATCATTGGATTTGCAATACTGTGAAGTGTTCTCCTAATACCATAGGTTGTTTGTGCAAGATCATTAACGTGTACAATCAGGAATACGAGAGTGGTGGAGCATTCTGGCCTGACGTACATGGACGTCTAGTTTCTGCAATGATAATATCACAGCTTCTACTGATGGGACTGTTGAGCACCAAAGAAGCTGTTCAATCTACTCCTTTCCTCATTTTCCTGATGATATTGACCGTCTGGTTCCACCTACTGTGCAAAAGCCGGTTTGAACCAATATTTGTGAAATTCCCACTGCAGGTTCTTTTCTTTTCTTTTCTTTTCATACAGCTAGCAAATGAAAGTCCTTGAACCTAATTTTAATTCCCACTGAAAGTCCTGATCATCATCATCACACACAGGATGCCATGGTGAAAGACACTCTAGAACGTGCAACTGAACCTAATTTTAATTTGAAGCGGTACTTACAGAATGCATACGTCCACCCAGTGTTCGAGGATGAAGACGTAGATCGTCCTAAAGTCATTGATGAGGAGGAGAGCAATCCACTGGTCCCAACTAAACGATCGTCTCGCAAGAGTACAACTGGACACAGCAATTTTGGTTCTGAAGTTGGTTCCGGGACTGAAAGAGATTATTGAAAATTTTCATGGATTGTTTCTTTCTTTTTGGATGTTTATCTCATATTGTACAGCTGTTGGTTTTCATCGAAAAGTATGTTTAGAAGGATAGTATTTTTATTTTTTCATCGATTATGGAGACGATAACAAATCAAAATATAAAATATTGTTTCTGGTGAGGGTAAAGAACCATTTCCATTTGGATGGTGAAGTTGTGATCATTTGTCCGTCCGTCAGGATGATGATTTCTTTTCTTCTTCTTTTTTCTGAAACTGGGCCATGAACATGATGATGATTTGTAGACTAGTAGGATGGATGGTTGTTTGGTTTCGTAATTGTAGTCTGATGCCTGGAGGGACTGGCGGAAAAGGAAAGGAGCAGCAGCTACCAACTAAAGCAACGCGAAGATAACAAAATTACAACCAAATAAAAGTAAAGAAAAACCAAAAAGGCATTTCTTCATCCTCCCCATACCATTGCATTGCATTCTTCTACTCCTATCAGACAAATCCAAACCCAAACCCTCGCCCTCACCCACCCTTCTCATTTCACTCTTACTATTTTATTTTTAGGTTCTCTCTCTTTCTCTACTCTATTTCAATTTCATCCGTCCATCTGCCTTTCACTTTATTTTTACTTCTTCTTTTTACATTATGTCACATATTTACATTACATGTCTCTGGCGCAACGTTTCCTTGCTGTCCTTTTGAATGTATGTAGTCTACTGTTGCCTTCTTCTTCTTCTTCAGTTTTGTTCATATAATCTTTGCTTTGCTTTGCTTGCCCTTCTCTTTTCTTTTGGTCTACTCATGCATGCTTTGCTCTCTTTTCCTTGTTTTCATGCCTTTCGGACTATTAGTAAGTTCATCTTTTACACAAAATGTTGAAAACCTGTTGTTGGAATGAAATGATGGATCTGTTTCTTGATGTCTGTTTCATAAGCTTTATTTCCATGTTTCAACGACTGAAAATAAACTTCTCTGTATGTTTCCGGAGCATCGTCCTTAATCTTTCCCGCAAACCACACTCTATCTTACCATTTTTAAAGCATTTTCCCTTTGTTTTCTTTTTTGCTGCACTACCGATTCAGTTATTATGGAAGCAAAGAGATATGCTGCAGTTTCTTCCTGACGCTCTGTTTTTTGGAATGTCTTCCTGATCCTCTATTCATCATGCAACTACAACTGCTAACCTTTTTTTTTTTTTTTAATCTATTCATATAATTCTGTTCTCTTAGATGTGGTTTAACATCCCCTTTCTTCTTCTTCTTTTATCTCCAATAAACTACACTATGTACGAATGCATGTAAAATGACTTCAGGGTGGTTTGCAGCAACTACACACTCTATTTTCCCCTACTATGGAAGGAGAAGGAACTGGTTCTACTCAGCAATTAAACACACTCATTCCTGATGCGTCTAGTCCCACACCACCATTAAGAGATATTGCCAGTGGCAAGCACACCAGGACATCGCAGTGTATTGTTAATTGTCCTACCGAAGGACCGCAATTTCTGTCTGAAATTCATAATTTTCAACTTGACCATGGCTATGCTGATTTACTTTCTCCAACCCCAAAAGCAATCTGTTCGACTCCTCCTGAATTAATACCAGATGTTGCTGTTCTGCCGATTGCTAGCTTCCATGCTCAAACCGGAGTGCCTGATCCTCAAACTGATGTGGACTGCAACAATATTGATCTATCGGCTGATCCTGTGTTGAGAAAACTGAGTGCCCCATCTATTTCTTCTGATCTAAGTTCTTCAAGGGTCGGGCAATCTACCATTGTTTACGTTAACAGTGAACCTCCAAAAGCTACTGGTTCAGATATAAATGGGGGGTTCAACAAAGAAATCTTCACAGCACCACTGGTAAAAAGAGTTTTTATATTCAAATTTACCCTTCTGTTTTCCAACATGTCCAGTATTTCTGTTATTGTATTCTTCACGACACTAAGAATAAATGTAATGCTTACAGCCACAAATTGGATGGTTAAGGCCTCACACTGAACAAGGATTGGCACAGACACTCACAAGAAAAGGAAAACATATCATGGTACGGGTACAGTTTTTCTTTATCTTGTTACTTTATGATACAAACTTAGTAGGCCGGCATTGCCCTTCAATTAGGCTACAATTTGGATGGAAACTGCCTAATTTCATATGTTGCAGTTCGTATGCCATGATTACACTGCAAATTATTGTTCAACAGAATCATGCCTTGATAAATCTACATTCAGAGAAAACTAGCTGCAGTGCCATGCTCCCTCATTATGTAGCAGGAGTTGGACTGCCAGCTCAGCATTCGACTGAAGTCAGCATTCCAACCACTGGGCGCCGTGTAAGCAGTTCTTCTACTCCTGCAGCAAAAACATAAATTGTCAGAAATGTCTCAATTGAATGCTTGCTATCAGCCTGTTGACCTGTGCAAATCCAGAAATGATTCTAAACTAAATTATGCTGCAAAATTGTTAATTCAGATATCCAGCATAATTTCATGAAAGGCAAAACATGTATGTTGACCTGTGCAAATCCAGAAATGATTCTAAACTAAATTATACTGCAAAATTGTTAATTCAGTTATGCAGCATAATTTCATGAAAGGCAAAATGTGTACACATTTCAGTTTTTCAATGTTCATTCAAAAATATTTTCTAATTGAACTGCATTCCTTGTGCCAGAGTCACAGAAAGAAGATTTCTGAAGGACTCAGAGCATTAAAGGAGTGTGTTCCAAGTCCTCAAAAGGTGCTGATTCATCTACTAGATCAGCTTCAAGATTTGAAATTGCAGTTTTAGAATGTGGTATTAATATTGTTGTAAGTCAGGTTTTCTTAATATCCAGTTTGGTCACAGAGGTTATATTTTTGGATTTTCCAAATTCCATGCGTATGCTTGTGTGCTAACACATGCACAAGAAGTTGTATTTGCATGCAAGCCTGATATAGAAGTCTTATCTGTGCTGCTTCACCACCTACCGTAGGAAAGACTGTAAAAACAGAGTCTAAATTTTTTTTTTAAAGAATATGAATTTGGAAACACTTCAAACATGTATAGAAAACAAATTCACTAGAAATATTTGGTGATTTTGGATTTTATCCGCAAACATCAACATAATTTCCAAGCAGAAAAGATTAATTTGTTTGTTCAAGTTTAAATTAAGCCAAATGCCATGAATAAAATAATAATGAATTGGGAAAAAAAGAAGAACCCTTTCAAGAAAATTTAGCTATCTTCTAATCATGTTGAGAACATTATTTTGTTAAATATGTTTGACGTTGAGAATATCACAGTTTTGTGTTGAAAAATAATCTATTCTAATGATATGATGTGATCCACTACTCCCTTACCTAGATGTTTGGTTTTACCAAGTCATGGTCTACAATTGTTTTTTGCATGGCTTCAAGAGCAAGTCCATTCAACAATTTGTGAGCCTGCTTGGAACCACATTGTTTACATTCCAAGAAAATACCATTCCAATGATACATGCAGGAGAGTATTGGCAATGTTAGTCCCACGCTTCTGACAATAGAAAAAATCTTGTTCTTGTAATATGTGGGATTGACGACCTCTTACCACAGGACTTGGGTTTCATAGAGTGGTAGACTACCACTTTTTTACATTCTGTAATGTCCTACTGTTCTAACTAGATACTGCTATTGTAGATTACTGACACTGAAAATGTGTTGATTTTATCATATTGTCAATCCGATGATAACATTCTGGATGCTAAAGTCATTCTACTAGAAGTTTCAGTTTTGTTTTAATTTCTTGTATGTATTCACATGCCTCATAATCTATAGGGTACCAAAGAATCTGCACTGGATGATGTCATTGATTATATTAAGTTTTTGAAGTTCCAAGTTAAGGTATGTGCTTCGCTCTGGGTCAGTTTGATAGAATATCTCAAGTAATCATCCATTGGGGAAACTAATCAAGCCCAAAATATGTCTGTGCTTGCAGTTTTTTTTATACGTACTTCCTTTTTTATTATCCTTATAGATTTTTCATCCCAAATGGATTTGTTCTGTTTAGTGGTAATAAACTAAGCGATTTCATATTATAATTTTGATTATGACTTTATGAGTCAGAAAGATTGCTTCGATACTAAGTATTTGTCAAGTTTGCCATATAGGTGATTATAAGATTTTAACAACAGTAGTGCCTTTCATTTATTTATTTATTTTCAATTTTTCAGGAAAAATAAATAGACATTCTCTTTAGGTGATTAAAGGTTGCTGATTATGCACATATCACTATTTGATAAAATGTTGTTCAATGCTTCAGTAGAAAGTATATGATGCACTTATAACAGAGTTACATCTTTAGTCTAGTTGGTAATGCCAAATAGGAGAACAGATGAATGGGAATTTGTGTATGCTAAAACTAATTTCTCCATACATGTTGGTATATATTTTTCTACATCTATGGTTGAGAAATTTATAACTAATTAGTATACGACCATCTATTATTTACTCTGATGACTATATGTTAATAAACCCAAACTTTTTTTTTGAAAATAAACAATTTTGATCCTATAATCTGAAATGAGCTTATGATTCTCTGATAATTGTTTGAGCCTTTGGCCCCCTGTTAGTTCACCAGAATAAACTGTTTTTTTTTCCCAAAAGGTATATTGTATTAATAAAAGTATTAATGCCCAGTATATTGTTAAATCCTGTAGGCCTTGAGTCAAACCAGGCTAGGCGGAGAGGCTATTTCTCATGGTCTGTTACATCTTGAGGTACAAAATACAATCTGTGGCCTTGAAATAACTTGGTCTAATTCTTGATCAACTTAAATGCATTTGTTACAGTTTCCTCAAGGTTGAGCTCCTAAATATGAATGGTGTTTGTTTCTAGTGGACTCATTGTATTTTTTTTCTACCTTAAACCTGATTATATCACTTGAAGCATTCGTCTCACCATCATGGTATGTTATTGTTTCTGGCTGACAAAATGAGAAGCCTGCGTCCTTGTCCACTTATTCCATCCTTGTGAATTCGCTCTTCTAAAAGGCACTTACATATTCAAGAGGGAAGGGGCTCTCATGTTTCTGATGCATTGATGTGGGACAGCATTTGCATACAACACTCCAACATGAACGCATGCATTGCATATCGTGCCCATTTTATATGCCAATACCATTTTGATTGTAACATTGAAAGGCTCAGCTCTTAATTTGAGAGCACCAGTATGCATCTTTAATTGCCTGTTTGAGAGGTCCAATTTTAATTAGTGACTGTAGGTTCTGCAATTTTAGCCTCTTCAATGTGGAACTATGAATTGGAATAAAAGAAGAACTCAAATAGAAAAGTTGCTGTCAGTTGGCCCGAGGGCCCAAGTCAGACTTTTGTTGACCTTTTTTTAATGATGTTTGTTGATCGTTTATAAGGGATATCTATGTTTTATTCTCGCCATTGTTAGACATATGTCAAATAAAATTCTTATTGCGAGTATCTTTTAGTTAAAAATGCTGTAAGGTCCTATTATGTACATATTTGTAAGAAGAATATTCTTCTTAGTATTTCACAGTTTTAAAAAAGAATAAGGGTAATACTTTTTCTTATCAAACCAATAACAAGGCGAGCCAAGCACCGAGTCCGCTTCATCTCAGGTTTGGTCATATATGATTCAGTAGAAGCTCATTTGATCTAGCTTTAATATGGCATGACTGTGAACTTGTTATGTGGTCTGCAATTTCTCTCAGTGCCATGACGAGTTGCGCCATGAAACTATTAATTTGCCGCCACGTTTCAAATTATGTTAAAAATCAAGCATATATGTTTGTTCTGCTACAAGTATAATGCAATCCTATGCGTGTGTCTAGAAAAGCTTCAATGTAATAGTGATTTGTATATCCCCATAATAGTGATTTGTATTATGTAATCCCTCTGTTGTGCTTCTGTTAATATAATATTTTGACTTGATAATTATGGTTACATCTGTATTGGTGTGAGTTTTTGAAATTTTGAAAATTTTCTTCCTTTAGCAATCTTTCAAAAAATGAAAGCGATAAAAACACCCAAAAGTTGAACTACGCAGATGTAGTATAGTGGTGGGTACCAAATTCTGAAGTCTTTTGAAATGGTCATGCAATAGCAGTTAATCATGCTTGATATGAGTTGGAGTTGTATGTAATTTACTCTGACACTACGGTGCATCCTTCTGAACTTTTGGTACCTTTGCAGGGTTTCGGCCACTACCTTCCTCATCAACAGGTGACAAGCGATCCTCTTGAAGAGGTCATTGAGCAGCTAATGAATTCAAACATGCCTGCTATGATCCAGTTCTTGGAGCACAAGGGTCTGGCTATATTGCCTATGGCATTGGCTGGCAATCTTTTTCAGACCAATTAGTAGATATAGCATATGTTGCTGAAGATAACATTGATTGGTTTTTTGTGCATTTCACTCTTCATAGAAGCTAAACCATTCCAAACTGCTGTCTGCTAGGAGTACTTGGGCACATTTTAAACTACTTCAGTAAACTGTAATTGACAGTTGAGCCGTGTTTGATTTCTGAAATAGCTGCACAGAGAAAGAACAAGTATCGTTGACAAAGAACAGACAAAAGTCATTTTTCAGATTTTGTTTTATGCTTATGCACTGTTGCATGTGGTACATGTGCAATGATCATAATTTCTTCAAATGCTGGATGTTGTACAGTAGAATTTACGATGATGCTCGAAGCTGCAAAATTTAGGCACTGGATGGTAATCTAATTGATAAACAAAAATTTTTAGTTGAGGGCGGACTTGAGCACAGAACTCTCTTATTGACAAATTAATATTACATAAATAGCTTATGGAGAAATAGGCATTGGATATGTGAATGACTTTGAGCGGTTGACAACATCGAGGCACAAAAAACGAAGACAGCTTTGGAAACGCATTGCAAACTTGTATCAGATATTGAAACGCACATTTTTGCCTTTCGTATACGGTAACTAAATGTTATAAGACTTTGTTTTAGACCTAATGCTCTAATCGGTATCCGACAGCTTCATTTGAGGTTTGAAATAGGATCAGTCTACTACTTTGCCCAAGGGTGGGAATACCTAGCAGATCCCTGCCATGAGCAAAAGGCATGCTCATTCTGAGAGAATGCAGATCTATCTCTTGCCATTACACAGAACAATGAAAGGCAGAATTTACATGGTAGAAGGCTTTAATTTTCATGGGTGTCAGCAGAAGATTTGATCTTTATTATGAGAGGCCGATTTAAATCCGATGCAGGAACAGAAACAACAGGCAATTGAGGTGACAAAATGTCTTCCATCCCTGCATTTTCAGCCAATGCCTTCTCCAAAGATGCCTTGGCTACCCTGATAACACACACCATTAGAACACCTGCACAAAAAACATCGACAATGGGGAGGTGTAAGCACACATACAGGATGCGAGTCTTTTTGAAAATATCAAAAGTAAAGAGCTCTGTGTTTTTCGTCAGAGAGAGAGAGAGCAACTGACCAGATACAAGAAGACCCAATACAAGTAGCAACTGCAAAAATGAAAGCAAAAGGGAAATGTAACAATAAGAATTTCTGCACACACTATTTCTAGATGTTTGTGCAAATCAGCCAATCACAATGAACAAGCTATGGGCAGTACCTTGAAAAGGGAGGAAAAAAGAGATAATCTGAGGGTAGCAATAACCACACATATTCCTAGCGGAAGATCTAAAAATATGCAAGATTTTGTTTGACACCATTTTAATTTTACCCACGGGGGAGAAAATCATCTATGTAATAGGTTTTGCATAAATCCAGATTGTCTCTCAAAAATATTATCATGAAAACAGCGAATTTCTAACCAACTTTCACATGTGAAGGATGAATTCTCCATATCACATGGGATTGCTTCGTTGCACCTTTTACCTAGCTTCTAAGGTGTGTGCACATGTTTCAATCGATCAATTAATGTTGGTGATTTCTCCTTTCAATATCATCATATTGGCGATAAGACCATGTTCATCATTTTTATTCTTAATTTTCCATTGACTACCTTTCTTAAAAGCCTCAATCATTTAATCATTCTCAGTTACTAACTTATCATTCCCACATTTAAGCACAACAGAGAATTCCCTTTGAACAACATGTTACAATAATTTTCTTTCAATTTGTCTCTCCTCATCTTCTGTATGTACTATGTTTATAAGCTGGTTGGTCACTTACCCAATGAGTAGTTGAGACCTCACTCCACTCATGTGTCACATCAGCAAGATCCTTCAAAGTTGTTCCAACGTAAACTAGTGCCAATGTGATTGGCTGCAAAGAAAATAATATGCACAATTACCACATCTTGCAATGAGAAAAACTGAAATTGCATGGCTTCATATGGTAATTTCTTACTAAGGGGGGGGTAGGGAGAGGGGGTGTGTCGCGGTTTGTACACTTGGAAATAAAAGGAAACCAAGGAAAAATAAATTATTTTCCCTTTTACCAAAAAATATATACAAAATCATGGTATTTGAGCACATTTTCTGTTGGAAAGTAATTTCCTACACAAGCTTAAAATGTTTCCTTTCCTTTTCCACCTATAAAAATAGAATTTGAAGAGAATATTTTCCCCTGCTTTCTACAAGTGTACAAACACTTTTGTTGAAGTCAAATGGAAAATAAAATCCCATAGTTTGATTTTCTATTCTTTTCCTTTTGATTCTCTATTTTCCTTTTCTTTGATTTTCTTGGCACAAACAGGCCCTAAGGGTGTGTTTGGTTGGAATTTAAAGGTCCTTGATACTTTGAAAATCTAAAACGTCCCAGAATCACAACCAAGTAACCAACATGTGAGATGTGATGCCTTCTGCACACAATCCTAAAAAGGACCTAAAATAGATTCATGTGAATTTTTAGATTGTGGAAGAATCTGACATGGGTAGGTTTCTGCAGCAATTTACTTGATTTTAAAATAAGAATGTATTTTTCAACCTTTTTTTTTTACATGTACAGTAAATGCAATAATTTATTATAGAATTACCACTAAATGCCTTGTACTTAAAATATCAAAATCTAGATTCTCCATGTACAAACCAAATAAGATTTTGTTGGATGTTCTTCAATATTTGAAAAAATAAAGATTGTGAACTTCCTTAGGTTTGGTGCACATAATCTTGATTTTGGAGAAACTAGGTCGTAATAGATCCCAACTAAACACACTCTAAGCTCCAGTCTGTGATAGTTAAGACATTTAGCAAGCAGTTTTAATCATAAATCAATTTGAAATTGAGACTAAGCAGTGGATCATTTGAAAGTTGACCTACAAAAGTAGCCAGTCTATTTGCCAAGTCCGCCACAAATAGGACTTTTATGCTAAACCGTACCATCATTCCCAGCCATGAAGCCAACATGTACTCTCCTATGCCAACAGGAGTGACCGATAAGAGATAGTTTAGCATGTTGAATGGGAGTAGTGGAACGAGACGAAGCAGCAAAACAATCTGCAAAGTGAAGCACAAACATAAGCTGCAGGATACCTCACAACATGACACTCATTCATATTGGTTAGTCATAAAAAGATGGTATTATTTTCCTGAGAAAGCGTTCTGATACTATTTAATGGGAAAATCGGCAAATACTCTTGCTGACTGTAAAAAGCCTATAAATTTTTATGGCCACAAGAAAGTACAAGTTTAAGAAGAAGACAGCAATTGCAACATGCTAGCTTCATTTAAGAATATGTAAGTGTTGGAAATGAGAACTCACACACAAACAAGAGAAATTGCAAAAAAAAATAAAAAGGTAGTTTGACAAATGGCCTGATTCATGGTGGTCAAGTGTGAGATTTATTCCATAGTTTCTTCTCTATCTCACCAGGGCATCCTCAATCCTCACAAACCTCTCTCGATAAACTAGCATCAACCCTAAAGCAGGTATTTATGGAAACTGCTGCAAGCCCATTGCCTCCCTACAACACAAATAACTACAATACTACCACCATGTTTCCAAATGTCGGCTAAAATAGATTGAGAATTAGTGAATAGATTTCATAGATTAACATTCTAAGTATCATAATCTACATTGATGATGTGAGTAGAATGCTAAAACAAGAGGAAATTTGAAAGCTAACAACATATTTAAAGTTGCGAAACATAGAGATTTTACTATGCTTTCACAGACATATCAACAACATCACACCGACATGATCCGAAATACTCCGACACATGGGGTATTTCTCAAAATACAATTGAATGTCATGTCACGATGTTGGGTCCACTGTGCATGTCAACATTTGATACCATGACTACACTGGCTCATTATCTTAATGTAATTTACAGTTTGGTTCAAAAAAATTCTTTGAGGACTGGGGGGGGC
>JAMKQA010034131.1:0-24192 GCA_024699735.1 Posidonia australis | reverse complement strand
CTTTGAAGTACTTGTGCTGCTGGTATCTGATGGGGCTTACAGTGTAACTGCCATATTCACTGGCCCATGCGCTGTGCGGGGATATCCAATCATGGTGACACCCAAGCATTGTTATGATATTCTTCAAGCATGGCTTGGTGTATTGATTGTTGAGGATTGTGATCCACTGCAGGTCACCTCAAAATCGGGGTGTCTACAAGTATTAACACATAGGAGGCAGAGACCACGCCTGCTGCACAGACACCTCATTCATTTGCATCCACATCTAGTAACATAGTCAACCGGCCTTTGCCTGAGCATGCACCAGGAACCTCAGGAGTTTGTTTCCTTTCTTCGGATGAGGTTGAACCATTTGATCCTTCTCTCCTCATCCATGATGTTTCAGAACCGTTCTCCTATCAGCTGAGTCAATCCTTCATAGAAACTTTCAATTCTGCCATCAATATGATCCAGTTAACTGCCCGACCGAGGCATATGGCTATCAAACCTACCATGCATTTCGCCCCACCAACAATTAGCCTATTAGCCAAACCGAGGCAAGACCTATCCCACCAAGCGCCAATACATACTCCACCAGTTTCAGTCCTAGTGGAGCTGAGGGCCCATGCTCCTATGGTCATCAACTTGACACAAGATACTCACCGCATGCCTTATAGTTATACTGCAGAAGTGTGTGCTGAGGTAACGCAGTCGGGAAGGGTATACACGGCCTTGGTCCCAGCAAACAAAACCAGTTAGCCTGTGACTTCATCCTCCCAAGCAAAAAACCATACTCCTAGTCCAATCCCTGAAGAGACAGTCATAAGAGCTAATTCCACTGCCAAAGTTGACCCACCTGTAGCTAACATCACTGCCCAGCTAAAAAAGTCAAAGCAGACATCTCCATCTAATACTTAATCCATACTTCGGCCGAACATAGTGAGGCATTTCTCTGAGTTTTTCAAGCCGCCCATGTTTCCTCAACCATACAACCATCAGCCTTGGAGAACATGGTAGGGATGATAGTCGCGCTAGAGGTCATTTCTTTCTCTAGTTCCGAACTTCCTCCAGTACGGACTAATCATAACCAGCCCCTATTCATCACGGTGCAATACCAAAATTTCCGCATTCCTCTCACTTTGGTCGATAATGGCGCTGGTTTGAACGTCTACCCCTTGCAAACCGCAAGTTAGGTTGGCTTTAAATCGGAGGACATTACTCCTGTAGTGAAAGGAATGACGGCTTTCGACAACACGCACCATGATGCCTTAGGGATCTTGATCATTCCCTTAATCATTGGTCCTGCTCATTTTGAGGTTGAATTCTATGTTGTTGACCTCGAGCCGTCTTTCAATCTTCTGCTTGGGTGCCCATGGCTCCACAAGCATCAGGTTATCCCCTCAACCCTTCACCGTATGATTAAGTTCCGCTGGAACAACGACATTGTTGTTGTAATGGCGGAAAACCTTGAGAAAGAGAGGGTTGAGGCAGTCTCTTTAGTGTCGCTCCATACTGTCCATTTTGACTCCAAACCTTTTGATGTGCTCTACCGTGTCAACCGTTTTGAACTGGTCAATTTTATTCCTATTCTCGAGCGTGCCAATCATTTGGCCGCTTTTGGCAACCCCTTTTTGATGGTCGAGAATCTATGTCAGAGATGGGGATATGAGAAGGGAGCACCTCTCGAGCGGAATGGCCAAGGAATCGCTGAACTAATTGTCGTAGAGAGATGATGTGAATTTGAAGGACTGGGATATGAGTAGAAGCCACAAGATGGATACACGAAGCGTCGTAAGTTCCAAAAGCTCGTTATTCCACGAGATTTAAATAACTTTGTTAGTGTGGGATTGCTGGATCCGAATCAGAGTTTGGTGCTTGTAGAGCTTGAGCCGCACAAACCAGTTGATGGGCCAGAATGGATATGTGTAGAGGATTATTACTCAAAGGAGGAAATTATGGACTACGGAAGGGGTTCGACATCATCCATGTCACCAGGGATAGCTATGCTGGCATTGCCACCTCCAAAGTCAATTGAGGGTCTTTCTGTAAATCTAGTTGCAGTCTGGGATTCAGTGAGGGTAGATTCAACAATAGCAGCATCAGAGCAGCAATTAGTTTTGAAAGGGTTACAGCCAAGGCAACCGGAATCAGTGGCTGAGGCGTTAAGAACTACCAGCGCCTATTATGTGGATTTTGCTTCCGATGAAGAGGAGGGGAATGTTGTGGTAGCACAGGTGGATAGCATCCTCAGCGATTTGGAAGTTCTATTTCAACAGCAGTTGGCAGTACTGGCCGAGGATGCGCAAAGTGAGCTTAGGCGCAAGAAAGGAAAGGCAATACTGATAGAGTAGACAGAGGAGCAGACAGTCGCACACGGTCAGCCTGCTATCATGACCCTGGAAGAGAGTAAATCTTTAAATGCTAGACTAGAGGAGTTCATCTCCTATCAGCCGAGAGGCGGGTCTAGGTGGTACTATCAGTCCTGGCCCCATTTGAGCAGTGGGGTCCAAAAAAAAAGATCCTAAGTTAGGCTCAGGAGGGAACTCGAGCAGCAGCACTCACATCAGTCAGATATAGGACAGCTGCCCACCTGTTGTACAGGCTGTACAAAGACATCATGAAACTGAAAGCCTTTGTCTACTAGAAGTGGAATAGTCGGACACAAGGTCGGAAATGGCAGAACCTGAAATCATTAGAGGTGCATACAAGAAAACTAGGGTTACAGTGTCCATTCTAAAACACCAACAAGGGCAGAGTGCTGAGAAAGTGTGCACCTTTAAGGACATAGATCCGTCATGCCAGTAAGATGTCCTTCCTGAGCTTATTGCATACGGAGAAGAGGATGATGCAGAGATGGAAGAGGAAAGTCATGGTGCGCTAGAATTCCAGCCTTACGATGATGATCTTGAAGGCCCGAACCTGCATGTAGAAGAAAGGATAGAGACTGTGAATATTGGCACTAATGAAGATGTCAGGGAAGTGCGGATAAGTGCCAAACTCACAACACAGGCCAAAGCAGAACTTGTGGAGCTTCTCTGCTAATATGTGGATATCTTCGCCTGGAGTTACGATGACATGGTTGGGCTGGACGTTGAGGTAGTGGTACATACATTACCACTCAAACTTGACGTTAGGCCAGTCAAACATAAATTGTGTAGATGGCGACCACAATGGCTCTTGAAAGTGAAGGAGGAAATAATGAAACAACACAAAGTTAATTTTCTGAAGGTCGTCCTTTACCAGAATGGTTAGCGAATGTGTTTCCAGTACCCAAGAAAGATGGTCGGGTCCGAAAGTGCATTGATTACAGAGACCTAAGCAAAGCTAGCCCAAAGGATGATTTTCCACTCCCACCCATTGATGTATTGGTAGACAACACTGTAGGACACAAAGTGTTGTCATTCATGGATGGATTTTCAGGATACAATCAAATCCGAATGGCAGAAGAGGATATGGAGAAAATGTCCTTTATTACCCCATGGGGAGTGTTCTACTACAGGGTTATGCCATTCGGGCTCAAGAATGGCAGGGCCACATATCAGAGGGCTATGACAACTTTATTCCATGATCTCAGGACCAAGATATCGAGGTTTACGTGGATGATATGATTACTAAGTCGAAAGAGCCTGAAGAACTCGTTGCTGGTTTGAGGAAGCTCTTTAATCGCTTGAGAAAGTATAAGCTGCGGTTGAACCCTAACAAGTGCGCATTTAGTGTGTCATTAGGCAAACTGCTAGGATACATCATTAGCCAAAGGGGAATCGAGGTAGATCCGAGCATTGCTAAAGGCATCATTGAGATGCCTCCCCCCACGATAGAGAAAGAAGTCCGAGGGTTGCTGGGGTGGTTGAAGAATATCAGCCGATTCATCACTCAGTTGACACCAATTTACGAGCCAATCTTCAAGCTCCTGAGAAAGAACACACAGATCGACTAGGGCAAGGAGTGCCAAGAAGCATTTGACAAAGTCAAGAAACTCTTGGCAAGACGACCAGTCTTAGTTCCTCCTCTACTTGTCAGTGACACAGCATTCAATGGGCGCAGTCCTAGGTCAGCATAATGAAACAAGTCGCAAGGAGAGGGCCATTTATTATCTGAGCAAACGGTTCAATGATTGTGAAGTTAAGTACACCGCAATCAAGAAAGTTTTCTTGTCCCTCGTCTGGGCCACATAGTGCTTAAGGTACTATATGATGGCATATCTAGTTATATTACTGTGCCGACATGATCCTATGAAATACCTGTTTTAGAAGCTAGCACTGGTGGGTAGATGTGTCAAGTGGAAAGTGCTTTTATCTTAGTTTGAAATCACTTTTGTCACTCATAAGTCGATGAAGGGACAGGCTATGGCAGATCACTTAGCAGACTTACCCTTGCCAGAGTACCAACCCTTGCAGACTCATTTTCCTAATGAGGACATATTGTTCACCATGGAAGAAGAGGAGCCAGTAGTCCCTCGAGATAAAGGTCAGTGGCAGCTCTACTTTGATGGCACAGTTAATAGGAGAGGCATGAGTATTGGTGTAGTGTTGGAAACTCCACATGGACAGATGATCCCGCTTACTCGAAAGTTGACCGTTGTGTGCACCAATAATGTGGCGGAGTACGAGGCATGTATTCTTGGCTTGCAAGCGGCATTAGAACATGGTGCACAGAGATTACATGTGCATGGGGATGCCATGTTAGTCATCTCTCAAGTCAATGGCAACTGGAGAACCAAAGACATGAAGTTGGTTCCATACCACAATCATCTCTTGAAGCAGATGGCCAAGTTTGAGGAGATACGCTTTTCCTTTATGAACAGGGCCAAGAATGCTTACACAAATGCACTAGCCACTCTCACATCCTGGTTGTCCATACCAAAGGATGGCATAGTGAAAGTGTCAGTAACCTGCACAGATTAGCCGGCACACTGCATGAGCATAGAAGAAGTGGATTCCACAGCGGAGCTCCCCTGATATCACGACATCAGAGCTTACCTGGAAATCGGGAGTCATCATCCAGATCCATCAACAGCAGATAGAAAGACCATGGTCTGGCTGGCCTCAAACTAGGTGCTCGGAGCAGGTCACTTGTACAGGAGGTCTTACAATCAAATGCTTCTACACTGTCTTGATAAAAAGGAGGCCGATATAGTAATGTTGCAAGTGCATGCCGAGACATGTGGGCCTCACATGAATGGAGTATTATTGGCCAAGAAAATAATGCTACAAGGTTATTTCTGGTCAACCATGGAGACGGACTACTGCCAGTTTGTGCGAAGATGTCATAATTGTCAAGTCCATGGCAATTTTATTCATGCACCACCACAGCAGCTCCATAGCATGTCGTCACGCTGGCCTTTCTCGACAAGGGGAATAGACGTCATAGGAGCTATCCACCCAGTAGCTTCCAATGGACATCAGTACATCTTAGTAGCAATTGATTATTTTACAAAATGGGTGGAGACAGCTTCTCACAAGACAATGACCGCCTCCGTGACAAAAAAGTTCATCAGAAACAACATTATCACCCAGTACGGGGTCCCGCATTCCATCATTTCCGATAACGGGACAAACTTCACAACCAAAAAGGTTGAGGATTTCCTGTAGGAGTTCCATATTAGGCATCACATGTCCTCCCTGTACCATCCTCAGATGAACGGAGCGGTAGAATCTGCCAATAAGAATCTAACTAAGATTCTTAAAAAGATGGCGGAGACACATAAGGATTGGCATGACAAGCTCCCATATGCTCTGTGGGCTTATAGAACATCAGTCCAGACCTCAACAGGGGCGACTCCATATTCTCTGGTGTATGGTATGGAAGCAGTCCTACCAATAGAAGTGGAGATACCATCACTCAGAGTCTTGAAAGAAGTAGAGCTGGAAGAGGTGGAGTGGATTGAGGACCGCCTAGTTCAACTGAACTTGATAGATGAGCATCGATTGCATGCTATGTATCATGCACAATGCTATCATAAGTGCATGGCCAAATCTTATCAAAACAAGGTCCGACCAAGAAGCTTTTTGCCAGGGGACCTGGTCTTGAGAGCAAGACATCTCCCTGATAGTCGCGGCAAGTTCAGGCCCAACTAGCGTGGACCATTCGTTGTCATGCAAGTCTACTCCAGAGGGGCTATCATCCTTGAGAATATGGACTGCATTGAATAGTCAGAGCTAGTCAATTCATGCTACCTGAAAAATTACTATCAGTGATCATAAACAGTGTGTCCTCACTCTGCGACACTAACACCTCCCTTCATGCATACATGAATTCATGTTCTTCCTACATCCATGTAGCTTTGCATCACATCATATACTAATCCCATTCAATATATGCATATATAGGCCGATGTATGCTTGCATCAGCATGTGCATGGATCTTAGCCCGATGATGATAAGCGGAAAGCCTACCAATGTTGGGAATGTGTAGCACCTCCTCAGGTAGATACTATTCAGGAACCTAGGGAGTGAGGGAGCCACCTTTCATTGTGAATTGGGCAAAGTATCCAAGCCACTCAAGGACCCTGCACCTCCCAGAGGGAGATAAAATGTTAGGAGCGAGAGTGAGAGCATGAGAAATGAAACAAAATATATATTTGTGAAAGGGCATAAAAGAATAAGAAGACAGAAGTCGCAGATAGAAGTCAGATTTAAAGAGAGAGGCATGACGAGTAGCTCTGTCCCTCCAATTTATCTTGGAGAGGAGTCAAAGTGAATACCTAGAAGACATGTTCCAAAAGGGCCTAGCCAACCCTTTAAACAACAGTAGCTCCCCACCATAGACCAGGTACCTATTACCTCCAAGCTAGGGATAGGGCGAACCCACATGCGTATGAGGGAGAAAGAACAAAGAATGAATAAAGTAAAAAAGCAGGGGTATGGTCCAATGGGGTCTAGAACAGAGCCCATGACATAGTGTCGCATTTCCAGAGAGCCACCCAAAAAACTAGGGGCTTGGATAAAGTCTCGTGAGGCCTGGAGTTACCATTCCCTTGTATACTTGGCGATAAGCATCCCAATGCTGAGGACACCAATAAGATCCTGCAATGCATGCATTTATTTCCACAAATATCATCCTATAATTGTCGTAGAGTACTATCTGGTTCTCTTAGCTAGGATGTGACAACGATTTTCAGTCTAAGAGAATCAGGAGGACACCACCTAAACCAGGGGCATGTAAGCTGCTCATCGGTTAGGGCCACTTATGTCAAACCAGGGGCATGTCAACTGTCCTATGGTTAGGCACATTGAGCCAGTACTCAACCAGGGGCATGTAAGCTGCTCTGACTGGTTAAGAGGCATCCATGCTCGACCAGGGGCATGTAAGCTGCTCTGACTGGTTAAGAGGCATCCATGCTCGACCAGGGACATGTGAGCTGTCCTATGGTTAGACGCTTTGAGCCAATGCTCGACCAGGGCATGTCAGCTGCTCTGTAGGTCGAAGATCTCGGTAGTCTGCCACGAGGCACAGTCATCAAATAATCCCGATCCCCCGAGTTTGAGTGGTCATATCTCATTACTTGGGTACCTAGTCAAAACTGGTTGATAACCAGGACATCCCCTTAGGGTTATGCACAAGATTTAGTTTGTTCAGCAACTTTCTATTTAGTCAGTTGTAGTTTATAGCTTTAAACTAGTCTCTCTGATTCTTACAATACCATTACGCAATATCTTTTATCTGTCTGCTTTGATTTTGCTAAGTACTGTTGAACAACGCAAAATTGAAATTTGTCTCTAAAACAATGTCTTGAGCATGTCTTATAGGAGATCGTTTGCCCTTTCTAAGGACTCTTCAACCAAGGAAAGCTGAAACACCCTATGGATCATGGGTTTCCCTATGATGGTGGTGCCCACACACTGCTCAGACGTTCTCCAAGCATGGATCAAGCAATTGACTGAAAGTGATCACGACAAGCTACGGATTTGGGGAATCTCTTCAAAGCTTCTGGATATCGCAAGGGTGGAGGTTTCTCGATACTTTTTGTGTGCCGCTGCTCGATTCTGGAAACCAACTCATCATGTATTCCACTTTGGGAGAGTCGAACTGACCCCAACCATGGAGGAGGTCTACAAAATATGTGGTCTACAGAGGTTCTTGGGATCCACCGTGTTTATGCGGCGCGATGGGTATTCTTCAGTTTTCAGTGAGCTAACTGGCCTATCAACCAGTGATTATGATCGTCAGCTCATCTGTTTAGACAGACATTCTCCCATGCTGCAGCTGGCCTACTTTGACAAAGTAGCCGGAATGCGCGCCTCTCTAGGTGACGAGCTTTGGTTGAAAGGCTTTGTTGTCCGCTTCCTGGGAGAATTGATTTTCAGCCATGGCCGAATGGTTGTAAACATTGAAGTCGCTGAGATCGCTTTGGCAGTTGTTACCCGACAAATAGATTTGGCCCCAGTCATCTTGGCAGAAACCTATCGGGCTCTAGACCGATCACTGTGCTGCTCCCAACACTTTTATGGTTGTGGAGCTCTTGTACAGGTATGGTTGGCCGCACATCTAGGTGTGGTAGTCTTACGCCCGCAACGATCAGCCTTTGAATCCTACTATCAAAGTGGCCATGCACACACGCTCACCTCAGTTTAGAAGGAGTACAAGCGTTTAGAAAGCTTGACAGAACAGAAAATCATCTGGCGCATTATTCCTTCGGCAGCTCATAACTTTCAGGCCTTCTTCAACACAGCTAACATGCAGCTTATCTTCTTACTAGGTTTGAGTGGTGGAGTTGAATATCACCAAGTCTGTGTGATGCTGCAGTTCGGTTACGAACAAGATGCCTTTGTTCAGGGGCAAATGCCAGCATGGTTCCAAGAATACCCCCTGAGCTCGTATACAATGACTAAGGAGCTCTCTCGCCTGCTTAGTGGCTCCATATGATCGAAGGATATTGCAGTCATAGAGGGGAAGAGTTGCACAACAGAGTATAAGGCCGATGTCGAAGAGGCCTGGCCAATCTGCAGCGCCGTCCCGAGCCGTACGCTCTTTGCCAAAGTCTCAGGCTCCAAGAGGTCCACAGATGACGTAGATTCTTAACATTCATGTCATGTTACTGGTTCTTTGCAAGCTCAAATACATGTAATCACTACATTGACTCTGGTAATAAAATTCATCAGAACATTTCTGGCCAGCTTGTTTGATTGCTTATGGTTGATGCAGAACAGAAACTGCCATCGTGGCAGCATGCGCATGCCTGGTGCAGGATTCTACTTTCTTATGCCTATCGGGTTGGCACTGGGAACCACCTAGATAATAGTCGAGTATCTCGTTTTTTTGCCATGACCTGGTTGAATGATGTCTTCATAACTTCTGTGCCAGATAGGGCGGTACACCATTTTCGCCTCTGAATCTTCCCATCCAAGGTTCGGTCTATTCGGTCGGATCTTGGTGCCATCTTCCCATCCATGGATTGGTCTATTCGGTCGGATATTGGTGCCATCATCCCATCCAAGGTTCGGTCTATTCGGACGAATCTTGGTGCCACCTTCACCTTTGAATCTTCCCATCCAAGGTTCGGTCTATTCGGTCAGATCTTGGTGCCATCTTCCCATCGAAGGTTCAGTCTATTCAAACGAATCTTGGTGCCACCTTCACTGTTGAATCTTCCCATCCAAGGTTCGGTCTATTCAGTCGGATCTTGGTGCCATCTTCCCATCCAAGGTTCGGTCTATTTGGACGAATCTTTTTGCCACCTTCACCTTTGAATCTTCCCATCCAAGGTTCGGTCTATTCGGTCGGATCTTGGTGCCATCTTCCCATCCAAGGTTCGGTCTATTCGGTCAGATCATGGTGCCATCTTCCCATCCAAGGTTCGGTCTATTCGGACTAATCTTGGTGCCACCTGCACCTTTGAATCTTCCCATCCAAGGTTCGGTCAATTCGGACGAATCTTGGTGCCACCTTCCCATCCAAGGTTCAGTCCATTCGGACGAATCTTGGAGCCACCTTCCTATCCAAGGTTCGATCTATTCAGACTGATCTTGGTGCCACCCTTTTCGCCTTTGAATCTTCCCATCCAAGGATCACTTTATTCAGACGGATCTTGGTGCCTCCTTTCTTTTGCCTTTGAATCTTCCCATCCAAGGTTTGGTCCATTCGGACGAATTTTGGTGCCCCCTTCACCTTTGAATCTTCCCATCCAAGATTCGCTCTATTCGAACGAATCTTGGTGCCCCCCTTTTTCTCCTTTGAATCTTCCCATCCAAGGTTCGGTCCATTCGGATGAATCTTGGTGCCACCTTCACCTTTGAACCTTCCCATCCAAGGTTCGGTCTATTCAGTCGGATCTTGGTGCCATCTTCCCATCCAATGTTCGGTCCATTCGGACGAATCTTGGTGCCACCTTCCCATCCAAGTTTCAGCCCATTCGGACAAATTTTGGTGCCTCATTTTGCCTTTGAATTCCACTCCTAATGGACGGAATCAAAGCATACTGTTTTTCTTCCATCCTTTGGCCTGGTAGCCCGAACTACCCAGATGACTTCCATTACCAGTCAGTTTTCGGTTGGCAAGCATCGTGAGTCTTGTCTGGTGCTTTTCTTGACAAGTGTGATAACCAGTCATGCCTTTTAGGAGCTGGTTGGTCGTCAACTTGTCAACTCGTCGTTTCAATTGGTTTCTCTAATTTGGCTTCGACAACGGCGACAGGACCTCTAGTGCATTCACTGACTGGTAGCTGGTTGCCGATAGCTAACTCTTTCTTATAGCTTTAGGCGGGGTGTCTTTGTCAACCTTGAGCATTGATCTTTGTCCCACTTGTCCTCCGACCTCGCTCGGGGAGGGGCATTTGTAGACACCCCAATTTTACAGGTCTGTAGGCTGGAATTGTGGTAGCTGGGCCTTTAATCATAAATGATCCCAAAGCCAAAGAACACCCACTTAGGCCCATGAAGGCCCATTAAGCCCATGAAGGCCCATTAAGCCCAAGAAGGCCCACCAAGGCCCTTAGGCCCACTTAGGCGCATTAAGACCATCAAGGCCCATGGAAGCACACCAAGGCCCTTCGGCCCACTTAGCCCCATGAAAGCCCATCAAATCCACCAAGGCCCATTAAGCCCACTTAGGCCCATCATTCAACCCATTTCTTCTTCTTCTTCTTCCAAATTTACCAAGCCAAAAAACCATGATTCAACCCATCATTTCCCTCCTCTTCCTCAACATTACCAGCCAGTAACAACCCAACCATGTCCAGCCCATCTCACCAAGTTGACCAGCCTGTTTCACCAAGCTTGAGCCAGTGTCGCCATATGTGTCGTTGCAAGCTTGGACAGCCGTTGATCGCAGTCGGAGCATGGGCAGGCAAGTGGAGGTGCGTGGGGGATAGTCGTGGTGCTGGTTTGTTACAAGATGTTGGTTTCTGTTGCAGTTTGTTACGGGTGTCGTTATGGGTTGTTGGGTTCGCCTATATAAGGAACTGGAACGAAGAAGAAACGGAGGAGAAAAACAGAGAATTCAGAGTGAGAGAGGAAGAGAGGAGGAGCAACAGAGAAGAAGCGCAGAGGAACGGAGCGAGAGAAATAGAGAATAGAGAGCGATAGTGAAAGAGAAGAGGAGATATGGAGAATTCTAGAGAGAGAGAGGAGCTCACGAAGGTGAGAAGCAGGGAATTCAGGCCACATCTGGCAAACAGAGAAGGCCACACATGTTGCCAAGCCAAGTACGCCCTCCTCTAGCCTCATTTAGTTTCAATTTTAGATCTGTAGAACTTCCATAGTCTTCCTGGATCGATTCCAATCAAGCTAGAGGCCTCCTTTGGTCAGAATTGATCCCTAGGCCTCGCCGTCGCCGTTTTCTTGCAACTTAGGTGGGGGAGCTGGTCTAGGCGCACGACTTTAGCTCTAAAAGGTTTATTTCGCCTCTCCTGGCCTCCCTCTTGCCTCTCCACCCTTCCAATTCCCGCTCCAACTGCCGTGGAGGCCTCCACTAGAAGATTGCCAAAGTTGCAACGTTCCACCGAAGCCAGAGAAGACAAGTGAGCCTTCAGCCTCGCCGTGCCACTCTGAGCATCCAGAAAGCTTCCACAGCGCATCCCAAGCACTTCGAAGCAGATCCACGAGCTCTGAATCCCGCCAGCAATCGTGCTCACCAGAGGGAACGACGTCGACGACAGGCGGAACCCCACATTGCCCGATCAACCTCCATTTTGCCTCCCGACGGAAGGGACATGCTCCTCAACGCTTTTCCGAACCTCCTGGACCTCTAGATGACACACCACAGCCCTCTAGTAGCTTCTTTCTTCCCTGGCACCGTCGCCGGAGTGCTTCGGGGGTGAGGGAGGTGGGAGGCCCACTCCGGTTGCTCGATCCTCGATCCTGACCATCGGATCTCTTCCCCTCCTTCTCTTCTTGCTTCCCATGGGGCCTGATCTTGGATCAGGCCATGGGATGGCCTTTGGAAGCATCTCCGGCAGTCGTTAACGACAGGGCTCCGTCGCTGACGGTCGTTGTTTTTTTTCTTTTTAAATAAAAAAATAGTTTTCTTTGATTAAATGTCTGAAACTTTTGTTCTGCTACATTTAGGTCCTTATTTTATTACAAATAGGTCCTTTCTCTTACATTTAGGTCCTTGCACATTTTTCTTAAATCGTTTGAATAAAGTTTTAACTGAAAATATTGCATTGTCTCCCCTGAGCTTCTCTAATAAAGTTTTTTAGGCTTGCAAACTGCATTTAAGACCCTGATCTTCATTAAAATCATTCTGAGTGCATATTTCTCTGGTTAATTTGCATTTTAGCCTCTGAACTTTTCTGAAATTGTTCTGAATGCATATTTTTCTGGTTAAATTGCATTTTAGCCTCTGAATTTCTTCTGAAAATCATTCTGAATGCATGTCCTCTGGTTTAATTGCATTTTAACCCCTGAACTTTTCTAAAATTACTATGAATGCATGTTTTCTAGGGTAAAATTACTAAATTGCCCCTGAAACTTTTTGGTTTCAACATGGATTCTTTTTCATACATGTTTTACCCTGAATTTCCATAGAATAGCATTGAATGCATGTTTTGATGGCATAATTGCATTTTAACCCCTATTTGACCAAAAATGCACAGATTTGCACATTTGACCCTAGATTTCTTCAAAATTACATGAAATGTGCTTTTCTATGTACTTTTGATGATTTAGTTCCAGAAATTCAGTTTTCATTTAGATTCTAGGTTTTCTGCGCGAAGGCCCCTGGAATTTTCATTTTCACACTCTTGCATGCATTTTGCATCTTTTGTTGCTATTTTTCATGCATGTTTTCTCATGATTTCTTCCTTGCGTTGCGCCCGCATTCCTAGCTCACTTCAAGCTTGGTTTTCTCATCGTTTCCTGGATTTTTTCCGATTTCCTTGTCTTTTGACTTGATTTTGCTTTCCATTGCTCGAGGGTGTACATTAAAAGGCTTAACAAAGCTGACGTTGTCCCGAATGAGGATTATCTTCCCAATTTGATTTTCTCGGATTTCATCAAGTTTTCGCTAATTTACGTGACACTTTCCGAGAATTTCTCGATTTTCACAGTTTTCCTCATCGCCCACGGACGTACAGTAAAGCAACATTCTCAATGCCTACATTTGACCCTCAGAATAACTTTTTCCCTTTTATTCATTTCTTCTCTTTGATTTGGCATGTATTTCAGTCATCTTTAGCATGAGTATTCAGAATAGACAAGCACACATCCATTAGACCATGTGACAAGAAGGAAACCTAGAAAGACCGAGTTTCTCGAGCGCATAAGGGTGTCTAACCCCTTCCCCATGGGTAACCAGAATCCTTACTCTTTTTATGGCTCGCATTCATTTGTCCCATGTTTTCCGCATCATGTTTGCTTCTTGGTTTTCTTGTGTGTTTGGTTTTCCTCGTCTTTCCATTAAAAGACTAGGTGGCGACTCCTTTCCTTATCCTTTCTTATCTTCTCTTGGTGTTTCCAAGTCTAGTCTTCTTCTCTAGATTCACCATCTTCATCGTGACCATATCGGGACTCCTTGAGTGCTTCCATGCACCCGGTAGAGGAGAGCCGTGCAGGGTTCCACCGGCATGGTCACACTATGAATAACATGTTATTCTTTCTTTATGCTAAATAATAAGACTAAGTCAAATTTTTTCGTGAAGAATTTAGGCACTTGCTCTTGTTGGACATCAAATGATATGTCTGTTCATTGATAAATTACCCTAAAATTAGAATTTTTGCAAAGATTTTCTTTATGTTCTTGGATTGAGCTTTGGATAAAGAGTTTGGAGGTTTTTACTGAATAATGCTGCATTGTAGTAGAAATGATATGCAGAATTAAAAATAGGAAGTAGTAGTGGATAGAAAAAAATGGACAAAATAGATTCTTGTTATTGACTCGACATAGTGGGATGCATGGCATGGTGGTGGTTGTCATTGGAGGTGTTTATCTAATATTTCAAAAGTTAAATATACCATTGATAGCTGTAATGAGACCATCCATATTGGTTTTTGTAGATTATTTTCGGCACCATTAGATTTTCAAACCGTGTTTTTATTCTATTAACTTAGGAAAATGTTTCAAGTTCTTATCTACACATGAAGGTGACAAGCAATAGTTATAGTGTTTCTATAATGCATGCAAGGAATATTGATACAAGAAAGTCCATATGCCACCTTCAAAAGAAAGTCCATATGTATGTGTCCAAGATGGTAGACTATGTTTTGTGAAGTATTCATATTTCAATCATACTTATTGTATATTATTCAAATTTTCTTATGTGATAGTTCTCTTTTGCAACAGGTCTTTAGGCCTATAGTTTTAGCTTTCAAGACCATCTGTTATGTTTGTATCTTAAGTTCAAGATTTCATTTGATCAAGTGGATAAACTTGTGGAAATAGGTAAATAGAAAATGGTTATTTCAAAACCATCAATAATATATTTCTTAATTGATAATTCAGCTAGGCAGAATTAGGTTAAAAGATAATAAAAAAAAAATATTGTGAAACTCACTTTTCCTGCATGCCGCCAAGCTCTCTCCTCCCAAGCCCCAAATATTAACCCCCACATTCTTCTCCAAAATTCTGTAATCCCATGCAATATCATTTCCTTGATTTTTCTCCCTTCTCCCTAGATAAATGGCCTTTGTCGATCTAAACAAAGCTCCAGTATTCCCTTCTAATCGAGAAGCATAGCTTCATTGTTTCGCATGACATTAGTTCTGTTGTGCTGCTCCTGTACACACCCCATTTTGGTAGCAACTCAGCAGATTTCTCCTAGAGAGCGTGCTCCCACGACTATGAGACATTTCACCACTCCAAAACCCATTCTCACACCAAAACCCACTTTACACCCCAAATCCAACCTTAATATCATATTTACAACCCACACACCACTAATCTACCATAAACCTATCCCAAACACTAAGCCCAAGCCCTTCATGCTCTAGCAATCAGTTAATGGCCACAAGTCCAGCTCAACAGATCCTACTCTAGCCCAGCCATCCGACCACCACGGCCGATAGTGCGAGTGGGATGCATAGGTCCGATGCGTGGAAAGATCAGGGATTTAAACTACTGAGGTTCGATTGGTCTTTTTGCTTGTTGGACCACCAATCTGCCTCTTCTAATTGGATGGCATTGATTTGGGTGTGCTCCTGAAGTGTCCTGGACCATCAAGCCCCTCTACCTAATCCCCTCTACCTAATGCTATTCCCCATTAAATCCCACCTTGATTTAATTCAAATCACTTACTTAATCACCATTTGAATTCAATCACTTACACACCTCTCTTCCATCGATATAACCAACACCCACGTCCAATGACTGATCCTCTTGGCTCACAGGACTCTTAGCTCTGTGCACTCGCCATCCTTGAGCACAGCTACCAATTTTGGCCAAGTATTTAGGAGATGTAAGAAAAGTAAGTGTTGTATTTTATATTTCTTAATTCCACTCTTCTCTGGTTGTGAGAAAAGGAATCTATGGTTTTTACGGAGTCTTGATGGGGGTTTCTCAAGGAAGTGTAATGGCAGGATCTTGACCTAGAATAAAATAAGAATAAGGAAACTCTCAAGGAGTTCTCGAGGAGTGGACTAGGCTTGGGAGGTTGAACCACTATAAATCCTTTGTACACATTTTTATTGTCGCTCATCTCCTTTTTTGAATGTTCTTAGTTTAATATTCAACTCTTTGCTTAATTCCATATATTTGTGTTCTTTGCTTGACAATGTTAAATAAACATTTAATTTGCACATTATTCCTAAATTTACTATTCACTCCTCCTCTAGTGAAGCCTAAGATCCTTACATTTGGTATCAGAGCCTTGTTCATCTAGGTTTGAGATTTAATAATCTTCTAGATATGACTTCATGTTCTTGTAGTGTAGAAGGATAAAGCATTTATAGACCACCATTTTTTTGTTGAAAATAATTACAATTACAGGAAATGTAGGATGAACATTTACTTAAAATCTATAAATCTTGACTTATGAGATATTATTGTAAATGGATATACACCTAGTAAAAAGAGCTACAAGGAGTGGAATAAAAATGAAAAGAAATTAGCCACATTTGATGCTAAAGGGTTAAACACTTTATTTTGTGCTATTAACCAAGAACAATTTAATAAAATTTCAAATTGTAATACTTCTCATGAGGCATGGCATATTTTACAAGTTATTCATGAAGGAATTAATCAAGTAAAAGAAACAAAGATAAATATGCTAATTCATAATTATGAATTGTTTCAAATGAAACCCCATGAATCCATAGGAGACATGTTTACTAGATTTAATGAAATCATCACTCCTTTAAAGTCACTTGGAAAAGAATTCCCCCAAAGTGATCTACTTAGGAAAATAATTAGATCCCTTACTTCGAATTGCAATACAAAGACAACTGCTATTGAACAATCAAAGGATCTATCATCATAATCTCTAGAAAGTCCCATAGGAAACCTTACTTCTTATGAAGTACAAATGAAAGAAAGGGAACTTAAGGATATCCCAATTAACAATAGAATTGCACTTAATGCCTCTATCGAGTCGAATGACATGAATGAGGAAGATATTGCTCTTGTTACTCATAAATTCAAGAACTTTTTAAAGGAAAGAAGAATTCAAATGAAGCACAAAAATAATAAAATAAAAATCAAGAAAAAGAAAGCTCTCCAAGCCATTTGAGATGATAGTGACTCTTTAACCGATGAAGATTAATCTTTCGATGTTGAAGCAGCTCACTCATGTTTTATGGCTATATCTAGTGAAATATCATTTTTAGACAATATTGAAGATTATTCTATGGATGATTTACTTGATGCATTTAATGAGCTTTATGTGAAATATAAACAATTGAATGGAAAATGCAAAAAGATAAACAAATATTTTATTGATATATCTCTTGAAAGGGAAAATATTTCACATGAAAATAATGAATTGAGAAATAAGAATAAGTCTCTTGAAATAGAAAATAATACCTTGAAGAATGAGTTGAATGACATGAAAGGAAAAATTGAACACTTGGAATTTAACTTTGCATCATTGAAAGTCAAAAGTGAAAGTTTGCTTAATGATATTTGTAAGCTTACAATTAGTAAGAAAAATCATGATACAAGAAAGTATAAAAATGAAAATGTACATAAAAGGACTGTTCCATATGAAAATGCATTTGTGAGAGCTAAAACTGATGAAAAGTATGAATTTGTCACTAAGAAAGGAAAATAGATTCCCAAAAAAAATTATGATATGATTCCTGAGATTAGCTTTTTTGGACCCAAAATAACGTAGGTGCCAATGTGTAATATCTTTGCCCGTTCCGCCCAATTATATTTTTGACTTTATAGATTGGTAGACCGACTATATAGAATAATGTGTTATTAATTGTTGTAATCTAGATAATTGTAACTTAAATTGATCTATGTGGTAATTCCTCTTTTTTGTCAATATTTATTACTAGGAATTTCCTCACTGTGTGGTATCTTGGCATTTTGTAACCCACGTGTGTGTGGGACCAAAACGGGAGCTAAGTCAACTTAGCACAGTGCCACACAACTTACACCACCATTCACTGTGCACCTTTCCCTTGCCCATAGCATTGCACCATAGCTCTCATCGATTCATCAGGATTCTCAGCCCTTGTCGTGGACGAACGATGAGAAGAGGACAGCAACCATAAAAGGGAGAAGGGGAAAGCATTTGGATGGTAAACCAGAGATGGAAAGAAAGTGAGTGAGGAGGGGAAACCTAGAGAAGAAAGAGGGGGAGAGAGGGCTGAGGGTCGGAGAACGGTGGCCACCGAGGAAGGTGGACTCGCTAGTCGTTCAGCGATCTCGGGAGACACCAGTGGCTATGGTGGGCTTGCAAGAGAGGGCGAGCATTCACTAGTGACCTTGATCAGGTACGCGTCTCCTCTAAGCCTCTTCTCTCCGTTGAAGTTTTATTTGAATAAATGATGCAATTTTAGTGTAAAAATCATGAAATCATTAGAATAGTTAGATTTGGGAATGTTTGGCAAATCCATGGTTTTTCTATGATTTATCATGCAATTTTGTTGGGCTTTTCGTAAGGATTTCGTATATGTGCTCTTGTGGTTTTAAATGAGCTCTTCGCCTTCTTATTTTGATAACTTGGTCGACACATGATGGATTTCAATGAAATTTGTCTCAAATGAAAGTAGATTTGGAATGCTAGGGTTGAGTATTTTTGCAAGATTTGTGGAGTACTAGAAATGGGTCCACCCAAGGGTTTCATTTCTGGCAATTTAGTTTACAACCAACCGGTTGTTTTTCAGAAAAACGATTGGTTCGACATATCGAATATATTCAGTATGCCAAATCAGGGATTTTCGGCATACCGAACTGGTTCGATCTACTGAACCAGGCCCTTGGGCCATTCACATGAGTTTTTAAATGTTGAATTTAAAAGGATTAAAGGTGGGAATTTTGGATATAATGTTTTAATGGAAATCCTTGTGCTTGAATTGTGATTTTTGAAAATGTTTCTTATAATGGAAAGGATTTCAAAAATGGTTTTGGAACAAGGGCTCCCATATTTTTGAAATGGATTTTTGTGGTTTTTCTGGATCCATGTAGCGTAAGGCAGGGACATTAGGGGTTTGTGACCCCAAATGAGTACGATACCATCCAAATGAGGTTGGGGCCAAGGTGAAAGAGACTGGGTTATCCTATGAGATGGTGTTGGTTGGGCCTAGAGAAGAAGACCTAGGTGTCCGAACACCACTTGTGGTGTTAAGAGAACGTATCCCCATGCTTATGAGAAAATAGATCTGATAAAATGAGGTTTGTTGGTTGGGACTGTCATACCATCAACATGGGGAGGTTCACTACTGCAATGTAGCAGGGTCAGGGTTGGTACCTCACTGACTTCTTGTGGCCTAGTCACCTTTGGCCATGGTGGCACAACTGGTTTCGACTCGAGCTGTATGTTGGTTTCAAGTTAGTATCGACTCGAGTTTTGGCTTGTGATTTTAGCCAGGTTCTAGTTGAATTTTTTTTTTTCAGACTCTCTCAACCTAATCCAAGAGAGGGGCGATGGTGAGAGAGAAGGGAGACAAGGGTTCCTTCTTCTTTGGTAAGTTTTTTGGTGGTCTTCTTGCCTTGGTTTTCTTGGTGTGGAGGTAGACGGTACTCCTATGGTTCTTGGGTTTCTTATGGTGGTGGCTTCCTCGTTTGGAGAATCCCATTGTTTCAACGTGGATATATGCAATTCTCTTTCTGCTCGTGCACTCTTGTTTTTGTGGGTTCTTGCAGTGGTCCAGTTTGAGTTTTCGATTAAGGCTTCGACGTGGTTTTGATCTTCCTCTTCGCAGGGAAGGATCTTCATGGAGGATCCAAGAGGATCTTCCATGTTGATGTTGAGGAGATCCTTTACTGATATGGTGCATAGCTCGGGTGTGGAGGACGATATTCCGATGAGGGAACCATCGACGAAGTTTGGAGGTGGCTAGGCTTTCATCACCATACAAAACTGCATTGATTTTCAAGTTTTAATCCGCACATCTTCCTGTAGCTGAGATGCAAGTGGCTTTGTCTAACTATGGTGTTCGTGGTCTAGTGGACATTATGGTTATTGATCGACGCCACCTCCTGGTATGCTATAGTATTGAAGCGACTTTATCAACATTTATACAAGGGATAAATGGGTTATGAAAGGGCAGATGATCAAGGTATTTAGATGGACGCCTTGGATTCGTCCAGGGGTAGAGACCAATCTTGATCTGGAGTGGATTTCCCTTTAGGCTTTACCGTAGTGTTATTATAAACCAGGGTTTATCAAATCTATTGCAAAAATCTATGGCCCACTGTTATGCATTGTTGGTGCAACAAAATCTAGATCTATAGTCATTTGTGCAAGATTTTGTGTGGAAATGGATTTGCTGTGAGACTTTCCGACTGAGGTTTATGTAGGTAATGAGACAAATGGAGAGTTCTAGCCAGTTCAACTTGAGAATAGGCCATTATTTTGCATGTGTTGTAGAAAGAGAGGTCATTCAATGGGTGCATGTGGAAGAAATACTGATAAGCACCCAATGGATAAAGGAAAAGAAACATATGTGGTTAGAGAGGAAGTGGGGGCTTCAGCTCGTGTTTCTGGTAGGAGAAGGACGCCAAAAAGAACGTGGAAAGCCACCAGTCGTATACTCAATTAAGAAGATATTTGGTCAGGAAGGAAAGAGGTAGTGAAGCCATCTTTTTCTTGGGACGAAGCTCCAGAGATACAAGAGATATTGAAGGTTGTCTTCCATGAGGATAACAACAAGGAAGGCTCGAGTTCTAGCTCATTAGGCCATGTCGAAGTGGAGGAGGTCATGCAAGGTGAAGTTCAGAGTAAAAAGGTTGGCTCTACCTAGGTATCGCAGGCTGAGAGTGATGTTGTTGTCATTCCTGATGTTAGTAGAGAGGGGCCTAAACTTGGTGAATCATCTGCTCTTCGTTTAGAGGAACCCATGCAGGGAGACATTGGTAATGAGGAGACTAAGGATCTTACATCCAAATTTTTGCATATGAAGGAGGATGGTCTCGAGAAGAATTGGTGGTTTGTCTATTCAAGATGATATTTGTGTGGTCCATGGCTACATTCAGGAGGAAGAGGAGGAGAGACTAGATGTGTATGTATCTGATAGGGAGATGATTGGTGGAGTTGGTGGGAAGCGTAGACGTGGCTAGGCCACGTAAAAATCTAAATGTCTCTTCTCCTATAAAGCTTGTAGTTAATAAAAAGTATCAAGGTGCCAAGGCTAGGCCAGTAACAAGAAGCAAATCCCTTCCTAGTTGTCAGAACTCCTTTGATTGTTTATCCGATGAAGGTGCTCACATGGAATGCTAGAGGAGTCGGCAACCGACCCACAGCAAGAAGGCTGAAATATCTTGTTAAACTTCATAAGGCTCTTGTTCTTGCTATCTTATAACCTATGGTTGATGTCTCAAATGGTGATGCACTGCAGGAAAGTTTTGGCTTTGATGTTTTCCTTCCTAATGATTCGGTGGGAGTGTCTAAAATATGGGTGTTTGGGAAAGCTTCTGCTCAGGTGACTTTGGTTAATGTTTTCTCTCAAGCTCTGTCAGTTTCCATGTTTGACAATGAGGTTGGTTCTTCTATGTATGCCTCATTTATTTATGCCAACTGTGACAGTGTGATGCGTAGAGCTCTTTGGGACCATTTAATTTTATTGGCTAATATGAATTGGCAAGCTCCTTGGTGTGTTATGGGGGATTTTAACTCTATTCTATCTACTTCAGAAAAGAAGGGGGGTTGATTCTCGAGAATAATTTTTATGAATGAATTCAAGGAATGTGTCTCTTCTTGTTTGCTTACAGATGTTGGTTGTACTGGTTCCACATTTACATGGTGTAATAATCAAGTGGGGGAGCATAGAGTTCTGGCTCGACTGGATAGGTGTCTTACTAACATGCATGCCAGTGATCTCTGGGTGAGGGTTTCCAATCTTCCTTGGGTGCATTCAGATCATTCTCCTTTGTTGGTTCAAGTGGTTAAGCATCAGAGCTCAGGCCCCTGTCCTTTTAAATTCTTAGATGTATGGCTAGATAATGCTTCATGTTTGCAGCTTATTAAGCATTCGTTTCGTGGCAATCTCCTGTTATGGATTTATGGGGACATATCCTTACGTTGGGTTCTTAATATGGATCGTCTAAGGCAAGCATTGGTTTTATGGAACAGGAGGGTGTTTGGCAATATTTTTGGTAATGTGAAGAAGGCTGAGGAGAAGGTGGCTCATGGCCAAGCACGTCTGGATGAAGACTATAACTCTGAAAAGTTGAATGATGTTATTCAAGCATAGCAATAGTTAGATGTGGCCTTGAAGAGAAACGAAAAATTTTGGCATCAGAAAGCTCACTGCCGTTGGCTTCAGGAGAGGGATAAGAATAAAGGTTTCTTCCATAATGTGGTCAAGCAATAGCGTAAACAGGCTTTCATTTCTGCTATAAAGGATGATAGGGGTATTTGGCTAGAAGATGAGGCTCAGATTCAAGAGGCTGGGGTATGTTTCAATAAGAAGTTATTCTCTTTTGAAGGAGGTTGTGTGGATGAATCCCAGTTGGAGTGTATCCCAAGGTTGATATTGGAGGATGCTTCTTTGCAGATCACTAAGATACCTGATGCTCATGAGATGTGGTCTATGGTAAAGGATATGGATAAAGATGTTGCAGCTGGTCTTGATGGTTTTTCTCTTTCATTTTATTTGGCTGCTTGGGAGGTAATCAAGGATGATTTTTATGAGCTTGTGAAATTCTTCTTTTTTGGTGGTAAATTTCACAGAAATATCATTGCTTCCTTGATGTGCTTAATTCCTAAAGTTGAAAATCCAGTTTCAGTTGCTCAATTTAGACCGATTAGTGTGAGGAATGTGCCATCCATAGTTTGCCCAAAAATCTTAAATAACATGCTTGTTAATTGGCTTCCCTAACTAATCAGCATGGAATAGGCAAGGTTTGTCAAAGGAAGGGATATTTATGACCATATTTAGCTTGCACAAGAATTGATTGCTGATATAAATAAGAAATGTAAAGGCGGCAATGTGATTTTCAAATTAGATATGCTCAAGGCTTACCATAGAATGGAGTGGAATTTTCTTTTGGCTGTCCTCAGACATTTTGGCAAAAGACTCCTTGATTTGGTGCTTAGATCCCTAAATAATAACTAGTTTACTATTATTACTAATGGCCGCCAGTTTGGTTTGTTCAAGTCTACTAGGGGGCTTAAGCAAGGTGATCCTCTTTCTCCTACTTTATTTATTCTGGCTCAGGATGACTTCAGTAGAGGCATTGCTTTATCGTATGACAGGGGTGTTTGCCAAATATTTGCCACGTCCAGCAAGGGAAAGTGTCCATCACAACTTTTCTTTGTAGATGATGCTCTCCTTTTTTGTAGAGCTGACAGTGTTTCTATTTCTAATCTGATGGACTATATTGCTAGATATGAGTGTTCTTCAAGACAATGTATGGGAAAAAACAAATGTAATTATTTTTGGAGGCATCCTATTAGTAGAAATGTTAATATTGAGAGGCTTACTGGATTTAGAAAAGGGGAGTGGCCTCTACTGTACCTGGGGGCTCCTATTGCTGCAGGAAAATTTAAGGGGAGTTACATCCATTGTTTGGTCGAAAAAATTCAAAGACATATTGATGGCTGGTCTTACAAATTCGTGAGCATGGTAGGATGTATCACTTTGATTAAGAGTGTGTTGTACTCTATTCCTATTCACATGTTAGCAGTGTTGAAGGTGCCTATGCATATTATTCAGGATATTGAGAAATTGTTTAGAGAATTTTTGTAGGGATCTATGGATGGGAAACATAAGCTTCATTGGGTTAGTTGGGATATGTGCACTAGACCAACTTCTGAGTTGGACTGAGAATTCGGCCTCTTGTTGATTTGCATCATCTGTTTATTGTTGTGACATCTGGGCCTGGTTATCCATTTTAATTGTAAACCATGTAATTGATTGTGATATTGCGTAAATGGTTTATTAATGGATAATTTGTTGATTTTGGGTGTGTGAGCTTGTGGTTGGCTTTCTGTGCACCTGCTTGTGATTTGGAACCAATGTGGAGTCCGGTCTGAGGATGCACAGTCGCCTCGATTTACGTACCTATCTTTTCTTCCTTTCTTTTCCTTCATTTTCTCCTTCCTTTTCCCTTTCCTCTCACAAGCCCGCACCATTTTTCCATCCCTTTCTTTCCATTCCCCGACCTATGCCACCAACGACGCTAGCCCATGCCTCGCCGTCTCTTCCGACGCGATGGGCGGTCGACGCGACG
>JAMKQA010034130.1:0-21695 GCA_024699735.1 Posidonia australis | reverse complement strand
GTCCTTTTATTGCATATAGGTCCTACCATCATTTTTCTAAAATGTTTCGAATAAAGTTTTAACTGAAAATATTACATTTCTTACCCTGAACATTTAAAGTAATGTTTTCTGAGTTTAAAACTTTAATAAAAGCCCCCAAAGTCTTTGAAACATGTTTTCTTTCAGACATTTTGTCAAAAGAACCTTGCACTTTCTTGAAAACTTCCTGCAAGTTCATTTTCATGTGAAAATTGCATGAAAGACCCTAAGCTTTCTAAAAATGTTTCTGACAGTTCTTTTTTACAGTACAAATTGCATTTAAGCCCTTGCATGTTTCAAAAACTCTCTGGATGGTTGTTTTTGTTGGTTAAATTGCATGTTAGCCCTCATACTTCTCCGAAACTTTTCCAGAAGCATGTTTTCTCTGGGAAAATTGCATTTAGGCCCTTGTGTTTTACAGAAAACCTCTAGAAGGCTTATTCTGCTGTGAAAATTGCATAAAACTCCCTGACTTTGTTTTAAAACATTCCAGAAACATGTTTTCATGGTTTAATTGCACTTTAACCATCTGTTTTACTGAATTTCTTCTGGATGCTTTGGTTGCTGTGTATTTTGCAGTTTAGCCCCTATGCTTTATTGTAATTACTCTGATTTGTTGTGTTCAGGGGTAAAATGATTGTTTTACCCTTGAATCATTTCTGAGTATTTTCCTTGCACTTTTATCTAGATTTTATGCTGAAATGATTTGCATTGCATGCATTAGTGGGTAAATTGCATTTTAGCCCCTAGAGAACTTCATTTTGCACTAAAGAGCATATTTGACCCCAGATTTCGTTATACATGCACGGAATGTGTTTTCCCATGTGTTTTCGCTGATTTGGGCTTCTGGACTCCGATTTTCCTCGGATTTGGGTTTTTTGCACAAAACCCCCTAGACTTCTTAAGATTTGCACACACGCATTTTTGCATACTTTTCACATCTTTTTGCACGGTTTTTCCGTCTTTTCTTCCTTGCTTGGTGCACGCTTTCTAGCTATGTTCCGAGCTTAGTCTTTACCTCGTTTTCCGGGTTTCCCTCGATTTTCTACAGTTTTTCACTTGTTTTTTTGGTTTTCCATCTCCCGAGGGCGTACAGTAAAAGGCTTACAAAGCCGACATGGTCCCGAAACAAGGATTATTTTCTCCCTTTTTGATTTTCTTAGATTTATCCCAATTTTCGCTGTTTTGCGAGACGCTTTCCGAGAATTTCACAATTTTCACGATTTTCCTCATCGCCCAAGGGCGTACAGTAAAGCGGGCATTAACAATGCCTACATTTGACCCTCAGATTAACTTTTTTTCCTTTGATTTCACTTCTCCTTGATTTGGCATGTTTTCGGTCATTTTCATGCATGAGCATACAGAATAAGCAAGCATACATTTAGCAGACCATAGGCAGTAGGAAACCTAGAAAGACCGAGTTTTCTCGGGCGCATGGGGGTGCCTAACCAGAATCCTTACCCTTTCTCTGGCCCGCATTCATCTTGCATTATCCATTAGGCATGGATCACACATGCATTCTGCATTCTATTTTGTTTCGTGATTTTCTTGTGTTTGTTTTGGTTTTCCTCGTCTTTCCATTAAAAGACTAGGTGGCGACTCCTTTCCCTATCCTTTTTTTCTTCCCTTTGGTGTTTCCGAGTCTTGTCTCTTCTTTCGGATTCACCATTTTCGCCGTGACTGTATCGGATCTCCCAGTGTGTTTCCGCACACCGGAGTAGGTTTGGTGAACCGCGCCCAGGGGTTCTACCGGCATGGTCACACTCCCCTATATATGTAATCTATGTATTTAGAGTGTCTTATTTTGTATGTATTGGGTTTGGTAGAACCTAACGGGCATCTGCTTGGGATTTGCCTTATTTTGTTGAGCTAAGAGGGATTTATCATTACTACCAATATGTAATGGCATGTAATGCATTTTGCAATCTGGTTCTAACAAGGAATTGTAATTTGAAGTATTATCTCCTTTTGAATGCTAAGTTGTGAAACATAATATGGACATAATTTTAAATGGCTTTTGAAATGTAATTGTGAAACATGGACACAATTATGCATTGTCATGTTAAAGTGAATATTAGTGGAGATAAAGAATCATGGACACAATTATGCACTATCATGTTAAGGGGAATATTAGTTATTTTGAAATGTAATTGTGAAACATGGACACAATTATGCACCATCATGTAATTGTGAATATGTGTGTTTGTTTGCATTAGTGGAGTAAAAGCATCATGGAAAATTAGTGGAGTCAAAGAATCATACATCATTAGGTAAGCCTAGTTAAGTTCTATTTTTTAAATAATCCCACACGTTCTATCTTTAAACTCCACTTCCTTGTAACCAATAATGTAAAAGTTGCTTAAAAAATCCTATTGCCATGTAGATTATATGCAGAGAGAATTGGGGCTATCAATGTTGTCTACTCCTCCTCAGATATAGCTACTAGGTTTGTAAACACAAGCGGTTTGACTTGCATGCAACACATTTTACATTTTAAATAATGAATTTATTTTAGATGGATTTAAGGACCAATAAAAAAAATCCAACATCCTAAAAATAATGTTGTCATTCAATAAAAGGCTAGCAACACATTTCTATTGTAACTCTGTTAAGACTTTCAATAATATAGTCAAGCAAAGTTAATAGAAATATGCATTTGAGGACCAAAAAAAGACTTTCAACATCCTAAAAAATAGTGTAGCGATACATCCATTGAAAAGTATACACCAATTACTCAAACAAACAAGTATTTGACCATCCATTGAAATACGCATTTGATGACCAATAAAGACTTCTAACATCCTAAAAATAATGTAGCTATATATCCATTGAAAAGTATACAACGACTACTTAGAAAACAAGTATCTGAACATTCATTGAAATATGCATTTGTGGACCAACAAATACATCCAACTTCCTAAAAATAATGTAGTGATACACCCATTGCAAAGCATCCAACAACTACCCAGGGGTTGAGACGTTCACTTGACAACAAAGATTTTATACGGTATAAGTAGATGTAAGCATTGGTTTATAGAATGGAATGTCACAATCAAAAAGCCTTGTTGCATTATTGTACAATGAGATCAAACAAGGAACCCATGATGCAAGGATTGAAGATAAATTCCCTTGTGAAATGGGACTCAGAACAAGTCATTTTACATAAAAGCATGGTACAAAATTACAAGTGCTATACATGTGAAATCTGCAAGATCAAATGACAATTATGTACATGCATTGTTTCTTCAAAAAAACGCTCCCACGCGATCGGGACCGCATGGGAGTCGGTAAGGCCACGGTGAATCCGACGATTCCAAGGATGGGAAAAACAACTCGAAAAATGCCGGAAAGCGACATGAAGGTAAAACATGGAGTTACCACCTAGTCTATTCAAAACAGGGAAACGAGGAAAACTGTATTGGAAAACCAAAACATGAAATCGAAAAAGGATAAAAGATGAGTCATGCCAAAAGGATTTGACACACGGATCCTTGCGAACCGGAGAAAGGGTAAGGACTCCTATTACGTGCGGGGAAGGTGTTAGGCACCCCCACATGCTCGACGAATCAGTCTTTCTCGGAATCTCACTCGTGTGCATGGAAATGTGGGCACTTAGATGCTGATTAATAGGGTTATATGGATGATGCAAGAGAAATCGACTATATGGCTAAGGAAACATAGCAAACTAACTAAAAAAAAGCACAATCAAAATAGGAAACATAAAACAAAACAAAAGATGGAAACATGGTTGGACCCATGGCTAGGCTGTGCCAGATATCACCCTTGGACGATACGCGCATGAGCGACGCGCCACTCATATGCGCATCCTGAACGTGCATCCCTAGAGATGTCATGGCCATTTGCCATCATTGGCTTATCCACAACACATAGGTACTACTATTGAAGGGCTAACAAGATGCAGGTGAATAAAACATACTGGGGTTCATATATGAGCTGAAAAATTGAGAAACCAATATATGTAGGAACACTTAAATAAACAAAAAAAAGAAGAGGTTCAGATGAACTAGAGGGGAAACAATGCTAGATGAAACACTTATGCAGATGCGGCCTAAGTAGGGAAGATGAGGCCCTCGCTTGGTCGAGTTTGACCCTGTCCAGGCCCTGACTAACCCACGCATGTGGGACATGCTATCGAGCCGCGTAGGTGGAATAGGGGCCAGACCTTCCTCCTTCATCGCCTCCTCCTCGGGTGATGGAGCGTTGTTGGACGACAAAGGTCGTCTAGGAGCTCGGGTAGACTACCTAGATGAGAAGCACATGCAAGGGGAGCATCTGAAAACCATGGGTTCTCCCCCCATCCCTGTTGTCGGTGTCAACATTGACCTTCCTCCGGCGAGCCTCCACTGGAGGTTTTCGGCTTGGGAGGTTGGCTCAGCCACTCCGAGGAATGATGGGAGAAGAAGGCAGCCATCGGGGCGTCGGTCCAAGCGTTCAATGGCCAATGTAGCCTCACGTTGGCGTTCGACGTCCAACGGCAGTGGGTGAGGCCCAGGATGCACAAATGGAAACGAAAATACAAAAAAAAACTACGCAAGAATGAGGCAATAACAAAGCTAGTTACTCCTACGATGGTTCCGAGGGAAGGGCTGTACCTATGGATGGTTGGGGAAGCGTCACCGGTGTCGGCTAATGGGGAAGCTTCGACGGGAGGCTGGAAGGCTACCACGGGGCTGGAGACAGACTGGAAGTGAGTGGGGAGAGTGGGTTCTCCCCCCCATCCCCGTTGTCGGCGTCAACGCCGACCATCCTCCGGCGAGCCTCCACTGGAGGTTTTCGGCTTGGGAGGTTGGCTCAGCCACTTCGAGGAATGATGGGAGATGAAGGAAGCCATCGGGGCATCGGTCCAAGCGTTCAATGGCCAATGTGGCCTCACGCCAGCGTCCATTGTCCGACGGCAGTGGGTGAGGCGCAGGATGCGCAAATGGGAACGAAAATACAAAAAACAACTACGCAGGAATTAGGCAATAACGAAGCTAGGTACTCCTACGATGGTTCCAGGGGAAGGGCTGTACCTGTGGATGGTTGGGGAAGCGTCATCGACGTCGGTGGATGGGGAAGCTCCGACGGGAGGCAGGAAGGCTACCACGGGGCTGGAGACGGACTGAAAGTGAGCGGGGAGATTAAGGGAGGACCGGGGGTGTTTGATGGAGGTGGAAAAGAGGAGGCTGATCGGAGCTTGGGTGTTGGGTTCACTGGTCTCAGGTAAGCTCCGGCGAAAGTCCCTAGGTTCTCCCTTCTCTACTCTAGCGAAAACTCAGTGTGCCTGGCTGAAGGAGCTCGAGGGGGTTTTGTTGGTTGCTCCTGATGTGGTAGGTGGAGTGGGATGGTGATGTCAGGGTTGACAGGGCATGGCTCGTCGGTGCCGTTGCAAGCCTTGCGTGACGGTGGAAGTGGCACAGGGAGTGGAAGGCTGGTGGCAGGGCATGGAAGGCTTAGGGATGTCAAGCATGCAAGGGGACAAGTCGATGTTCCGTGCACGACATTGCTTGTATGAGATACGAGGTCGTACAACGAAAGTGACAAGCCAGGCGACGCCTGTTGTGCTGCCCTGGCCCTGACGCACGCTTGAGATGCACAATCTGGCCATGCATGTCATTGGGTTAGAGCACACGGATTGGGTTTTAGGTGCTAGGCTTAGTTGGATGAGTGGAGTTAAGGATAATTAGAGGGCTTTTTAGGTTGTCTTAGGTTCATGGGTTTGGTTGGGGAATTGGGGTAAGTCCGAGTCAGTCATTTAGTTGCGCTCTCCGTAGGATCCACCTACCAACATTGGCCAGAAATCGGGGTGTCTACAGCCTAATAGCCCTAAAAAAAGATACTGAGAATGCAAGTATGTGACAAAAACCATGGAAAATTGAGTTCATTCATTTGTTGATTATAACTCAAGATTCAAATTTATGGATATCCATGTTAAAAAAACATTATATTTGAGCATAAGTACTAAATTACTGAGAATACAAGTACACAACAAAAATCATTGAAAATTGGAGTCATGCATTTGTTGATTATAACACAAGATGGTTATCCATGTCAAAAAAACATTATATTTGACTACTTTTTGTGTATACAAATGGGAGTCCCAATGAATACCTATTCTCGTTGCCTTCCAAAAGAAACCACGAAACCTGTGGAGTCATAATATAATTTCATGATTGGTCCAACAAATTAAAAAAATATAGTGATAGCTTTAAACAGAAAATAGTATTCCTTGTGACATCATGTAGTTGATTCAAAGGCACAACAAAAACAACATATATAACTCAATGGCACAAATAAATTACCAATACAACTCAATGGCACTCAAGCTTTTCTGGTAGGGACAAATGAATTGATTAAGGAAACATAAATTTTTTAGGTCATGGAGCATATGAGAATAACACAATTGTGGAAACATACAACACTGAAAAGTGATTTAATGTGAAAAAGAACCATTCTTATCCTATAGCCATGAATGATAATACAACTTTGAGAAAATTGATATTGAACCATAAGCCAAAAGATGTTTTCACTAACTATCCAAATAGGCACTGTCATTTCCATCTCAAGTATGAAAAAAAAATTACAAAATAAGTTGAAGCATGAACTAGCAATCATGGAAAAATTACCAATGCATGAACATACCAAGCAAATTAAAGCATGTAAAAAAAAATTGCAAATGCATGAACATACCAAGCAAGCTCAGGCATGCACATTTCACTCCCATAGTTCTATGGTACTAAAGGCTTCCCACTTGCCTTCCATGATTCATATGTCATCGTCAACCATTTAACTCCTTGTGAGGGGGGTTTCATTTGCATAAAAGCCTTTCTCAATTCCTTCTTTTTAAAGCGAAACATTGCATCTCAAGATTTTGAGATTTTGGCTTGTGTGGCATTTGAGTTTTCTACCTATGTGGCGTCGTTGTTGTTTCTATGTGTTTTAGCTAGTGGGGCTACAGTCTTTGGTGATATTATTGTTTTCTAACAAAAACAAATGGTTTCATGGAAATATGTTTGACCTGGCTTGTTTTTATTGAAGTTTTATTCCAGATTTTCATGTGGTTTTTATGGAGTGTGTGTTGAGTGATGTTCCAATCACTTATGCCTGTTTTCCTTGTGGTTTTTAGCTACAGGTGCAGATGAGTAGTGATTTGCATTGCTAGTGCATATAGTTAGAGTTGTCTAGCTATCCATTAAAAGTTTCTTGTAGTTTAGATAATGTAGTTCAGTAAATTAAGTATTTAATGAATTTTGGGGTGTAGCGATGCGGGTTGTTATAGATTTGGTGTCAGAGCCGAGGTTCATTAAGTGTAATAGCTTAAGATGTTCGATCTAGCGACTCCTTATGATTACTTGTCATGTGTTCATCTACACCATTGATTTTATTGTGATTTTGTTTGTTTGCTTCATTCATTTGTGGTGCAGGTTTTCTATTCTTCTACAAGATGCCTTCTGACTTCTATGAGGAGGGTGGATGGAAGAGTATGCGGGCCGAGTTGTGGAACCTAGTGCATAAGTTATTACGCCTTCAGCATAGGTGGTTCCAGTGGATCGTCAAGAAATCCATGGCTTCATTAGCTGAGCAAGTTGCGTCTGCCAACCTTCAGACGCAAAGGTGGGCCTGAGGAGAGTGAGGCATGGTTGCATAGGATCGTGAAGGTGTTGGAGAGCATGGACTAGCCAGAAGAACATTGGGTACATCTGGTCACCTATTTGCTAGAAAGAGATGTAAATCAGTGGTGGAGGGTGGTGCGGTAGCTGAAGTTTCTAGAATCTATGACACTTGAGATCAAATGGAGGGACTTTGAGATAGCCTTCTACGAGAATTATTTCCTGGAGCATGTGTGGGGCAGATTTGATCAAGAGTTCCAGAATCTGTAGTAAGGCAACATGACTGTGAGCAAGTATGAAACTACTTTTGTCCGTCTGGAACGATTTTCCCAGACTTTTGACTCCACAGCAAGTGCCAACTAAGGCGGTATGTTACAATTGTGGAAAGTCGAGACACATCTAGAAATTTTGTCTGGATCCTCCCAAGAAAGCAAGAAGCGCACCGTAGCAGCTGACGAGGGTATGAGTTTTCACTATTACAACTTGTGACCATGCCGACCATGCGATCAGGACCGCATGAAGACCAGTAGGGTCACAGTTGATTTTGTGAGTCCAAGGACAAGGGAAAAATGACCCAAAAACACCGAAAAGAAGCAAAGCAAAATAAAGATATGAACATGGAGTCGCCACGAGTCGGTCATTCTCGGACTAATCGCTCGCATGCATGGCTTATGTAGGCACTTGGACGCCGATTAATGTGTGGCTACATGTATGGATGATGAATGATTTACAACTAGATAAATGGAATGTGATGCAATGAATCATGAGTACATTCATACTAAGAGACATGAGATGATGCAGATGGTGGGAATCTACTGGGGTCGGAGGCTAAGCCTGGCCAGGCATGGCCTTTGGGATAATTGCGCATCTCAAGCATGCTAGTGGTACGCGCGTCCATTATGTGACCCCAAGGCCTGTCTAGATGATCAGCTATCATGGCCAATTCCAAACACCCACACCTAGATTAGAGCCATTGGACGATGCATCAAGTGAAGGATGGGGGAATGCATGATTAAAATCCAGAAGGAAGCTACTTAAATAAAAAGCTTGAGCAACGAAATATGGAATAAGCACAAGATAAAACCAAGTCAAACTAAGTGAGTTAAACACACTAGGAAAACTTAAATGAAAGACTACACCAATGAGGCTTGGTCGGGTCTAGCGTTATAGTGTCCCTAATGCATACACGCATGTGGGATGCGCTATCGGGGCATGCACTTGGAATAGTGTCCAAATCTTTCTCCTTCATTGCCCCACCCCATGCACGGCAAGCATCGTCAAAATGGAGAAAACATTTGAGAAGCTAGAAAGGAGACATGGTAATGGAAAAACATCTAAAAAACACAACAAAAGACATTGAACCTCTGCCTCCATCGTCCCTTCCCACCGCCAGCCCTCACGACCTTCTCCAGCCACAGCGGCAACTGGAGTTGACGTTGAGGCTCGAGGGTGGTTGGGGAAGCTTGGGAAGAGCTAGGGGAACACATAGGAAGTGGCAAAAAAATGGGGGAGAAGCCGGAGTCAGCCGGAGTCGTCCACCCACCTTCGTCGTCGATGTCATGGTCGGTCGAGCTCCAGACAACCTCATAAGGAGGCCACGACTCATGGTGCGATTCAATGGCGACTAAGGGGTGAAGAAGGAAGATGAGGAGCCATTGGGACATCTTGGCCAAGCACTCAACTGCCTAGGGGGCCTCATGCGGACATTCACTGTCCGGTGGCGAGGAGAAACGGGATGCAATGAACTAAATGGAGGTAGAAGTAGGAAAACAATATGGGAATACAAAACTAGAAACACTAAATGACCTTCTAAACAAATGGGATGCGAATGATACCTATGGTGGCTGGCTGTCCTTCCTTTGCGCCGATGTTTGGAATTCCAGCAAGTGGGTTAGGACGACCTCGAGGCAGCTTAGGACAGGTGAGGGAGGCTTGGGAAACGTTCGATGAGTGACTGGGAAGCTTCCTCCATGTAGAGGAAGGTAGGTTGCTAGTGGTTTGGGAGTTGGGTTCTCAGGCTCACCTTCTCCAGCAACTCTTCTGGTTCTCTAGTGAGAGGGGGGTCGTTCGTTCTTGCAACTGGATCCAGGTGCCTTGGCTACAGGAAGCTTAGGGTTTTGGTGGTTTGCTCCGGTGGTAGGTGGGCTGAAGTGGCATGGCAGAGTGGGTATGTCAGGGAGTTGCAAGTGGCTCGTCAGCGTGCTACAGAGGTGGCATGACGGCAAGGCGGTGTGGTAGGGAGTGGTGGTTGCGTTAGGGCATGGGAAGGCTGTGGGGATGTCAGGCACACCAAGGGGGCAGCCCAGGTGAAGAGTGCAATGTCATCGCTCGTATGAGGTACGAGGTACAACGAAAGCGACTAGTTAGGTGGCGCACACTTGGCTGCCCTAGCTCTGACACGCACATGGGCCATGTTATCTAGCTGTGCATCCCACTAGTCTAGAGCACATGGGTTGGGTTTTTGGTGTTGGGCCTAGTGAATGAGGTTTGTTTTAGGGTAATTTAGAGGTTTTGGGTTGGTTTAGGTTTATTGGTTTTGTTTGGAGAAATGGGGTCGGACCAAGTCCGCCGTCCAATTACACTCTCCGCCGAGTCCACTTGCCAACATTGGCTAGAAATCGGGATGTCTACACAACTGCTAACGCTAGACCTTCTGGAGATATTAGGGAGGGTAAGGATCTGTAGTTTGTGCTGTATAATCTTCCATGTATCTATTCGTAACTTTCTCTATATTCTAGATAGTTGTTTAATTTGAGAATGTTGTTTTGTTAGTGTGCTTGGCTATTAGGCTCTTTTCTTGTGACTGGTTGAATGACCAAGGTTCTTTTTAACTCGGGGAGTTTTTCTCCTATGCCTCTGAGTCTTTTACGACGAAGATAGAGGATAGACCAGTTAGGTTGACCTTTCATCTCAAAGTGGTGACACCACTAGGGGAGTACAATTTGGCCTGGAGATGCTTTCAATCTATTAGCATGGAGCTGAAGGGTAGGGAGTTTGATGCCAGTCTCATCATTACGGACATAAAGGAGTACGATGTGATACTTGACATGGATTGGTTGGCTCATTAGTCCACTTTGATTGATTGTGCTTGAAAGAGAATGTACTTTGGATCTACTGGTGAAAGTTCTTTCTTTGTGCGAGGTGTGTGCTAGGGTGAGTCTAAGTTTATTATTTCAACAATAAAATCTTCTAAGTCATTAGTTAAGGGGTGTGTGGGATACTTAGCTAGTATTGTTACCCCCACATCTTCTAAGTCGGGAGTGTTCATAACATTTCTGTGGTGTGTGAATATCCCAACGTCTTTCTTAATGAATTAACTGGTATGAGAGTTCTCCATTGAGTTGGTACCAAGGTCTGGTGCTATTTTGAAGCCTCTTTACTGTATGACATCAGTAAGGTTGAGAGAGCTCAATATCCAATTGTAGGAGTTGCTAGACAAGAGATTTATCAGGTTAAGTGTATCTTTGTGGGGAGGGCTTATCTTGTTTGTTCGTAAGAAGGATGGTTCGCTTCAGTTGTGTATAGATTATCGGATGTTGAACTAGATAATGGTGAAGAAAAAGTACCCTTTGCCATGCATTAACGACCTGTTCGATTAGTTGCAGTCTGCTTCGGTGTTTTCGAAGATTGATCTAAGGTCAGGATACCACCAGCTAAGGATTCGTGACTCAGATCTCAAAAGATTGCCTTTCAGATGGGGTACAACCACTATGAGTTTACGGTTATGCTCTTCAACCTAACCAACGCACCTATCGCATTTATAGATCTAATGAATAGGATATTCAACCCTTTTCTGGACCAGTTTGTGGTGATATTTGTAGACAATGTACTGGTATTCTTCAGATGTGGAGACTCATGCCTTGCACTTGAAAGTAGTATTACATACTTTGAGACAACATTAGTTATATGTCAAGTTTTCCAAGTGTGAATTCTGGCTGAGCGAAGTTATGTTTCTCGATCATCTTATTTCTAGAGAAGGCATCAAAGTGGATTCTGCTAAAGAGGAGGTAGTGAGCAATTGGGAGAGGCCTAGGATAGTGTTAGAGATCAGGAGTTTCTTGGACTTGTTAGGTTATTACAGGAGGTTTATCTGAGATTTCTCTTCCGTTGCATCACCTTTGACAGTTTTGACGAGGAAGGAAATTCCGTTTGTTTGGAACCAAGACTATGAAGTGAGCTTTAATTAATTGAAGGCCCGTTAGATTTCAGCTCCTGTGTTGACTCTATCCTTGGGAAGTAGTGGCTTCAGGGTTTGTAGTGATGCTAGTAGTGTCGAGTTGGGTTGCATCCTAATGCAACATGGCAATGTTATAGCGTACGCTTCCTACCAACTAAAGGACCATGAGAAGAACTATCCTACCCATGATTTGAAGATGGCTACCGTAGTGTTTGCGCTCAAGCTTTGGCCACACTATCTGTATGGAGAGCAGTTTGAGGTCTTCACTGATTACAAGAGTCTAAATATATATTTACTTAGAAAGACCTCAACATGTGGCAACATTGGTGGGTGGAGTATCTGAAGGACAATGATTTTAGTTTGTCCTACCACCCCAAGAAGGCCAACGTGGTTACTGATGCTCAGAGTCAACGTAAGCACATTATGGTGAGTTTGATGGTCAAGGAGTGGACCATGTTAATGGATCTGGTTGGCTACAGGCCCAAGAGACAAGCTTAGGGAACAATTGGCACCTAAGTGGCCATCTTATCTGTTTGTCCCAAGCTAGTGGAGTTCATTGTTGCCTATCAACAAATGGATCCTTTTGTTCAAGATGTTTTTGAGAAGCTGTGTGGATGTGGAAATGGAGGTTGATGTAGAGTTATCGCCATATCCTCTCACATTGATGACTCTTTATGATCACCACTTGTTCTTTGCTATGCCAGCTGACAAGACGTCTACGGGAGATGATGATGGATGAATGTGGATCCTTAGTTCACTAGATCGATGGTAGGATGTCATCCAGCTGCGTCTCCATGCTATGTACTCTTCCTTCCTTTCAAAATAAATAACAAGAAAATAAATCTAGATTAGTCTAAGTGTAGTAAACAGTTTCAACAGGAGATAAGCGACATGAATAAACAAATCTAATACTAACCAAGGGTTGTCCCCGCATGCATATGTCATAGACTTATTTTATGTGATGCAATGGATTATGTAAATAAAAATGAATACTTGGAAAAATATTCCCTTCACCTTTGTATGCTATGGAGTGGATGGAGGAAATAGAGGCCTAACGGAGCTCCAAAGGTCTCCTTATGCTTTGGAAGGCTTGAACGATCTTTGGGATCTGCATTACCACAGGGGACAGAGACAGAGTAGGGACTATAACTTTCTCTCTTTCTCTCTCTCATAGGTTTTGAACTAACTCCTTAGGAGTTTTAATGTGCCTCCCTCCAAACTCTTGACCTAGGGGGCTTATTTATAGAGTTTGGAGGTCCAGATCTCGTTAATGACGAGTGGAAGATTAATGGCCAAAATCAAACTCGTTTAAAAAGGTAAAAATCTCTTTTTAGATCTCGTTGTCAATGTGACAGGCGAGAGAACTATCTCGTCATCGCCTATATAGGCGATGAGGCGATGAATTTCGGATTCACCGTACATAGTGGATCAACAGCCAATTAGTATGAAATCTGCCATGTTAGCTAGTCATCGCATGTACTGGCACCTAGCAACTAAAAAGGAAAAAGTTTGAAAATTAAGATCCCAAAGTATCTTCATGCACATCTATCATCCAAATTAATGATTTAAAATTATCTTCGTAATAGAAGGATTTTAAATAAATTCCAAATTTAATTCAAACTTCAAAAGTTAAATAAATCAAATTTGAAAATTTTAAATCTCCAAAATTACGAGCAAAAATCAATCAAAATCAATGATATATTTGATTAAACCTAGATTGGCAATCATGTAGATATTTTGGATTTATCTTTATTTTTAGCATTATCTTGAATTAAATATAGTTATAACATTAAAATGTGATTACTTATCATAAAATCTCATTTTTGGTAAAAATAAAGATACGTAATCTTAATTATCAAGTCATCCAAATTTCTAGAATTTTCTGGAATTATTTAGCATTTTTAGTGATTTATATGATATGCATATACATTTAAGTGTTGGAAAATTATAAAAATTATAATAATTATAGGAAAAATCTTGATAATGTTTTTAAATATACTATATATCATATTAAGGCTTGGAATGACAAAATATATGGAGAGAGAATTCCAGGATGTCTGTTGCCTTCTGATGTGGCGGCTTGACATCTAGTCGCCTACTTAGACGGCAACAAGACATGTTACCTACTATACAGGCAACATCCTAGTCATTTACAGTTTACCCCTGTCATTTAGTTTAATCATTAGAAATATCTTAAAAGTCTGGAAATACTTCAGAAATCCCATGAAATCACATAAACATCTTTCTTTAGGATCAAAGTACTCAAATCTGTCACTAATTTAAGTAAGGCGAGAGTGTTAGCTCTACCACAGCTAGCGACTCGCACTGGAAATATTCAAGGGGTTCGAACCTACTACTAGTTTGAGTGTGTCTTCTCTGCCACAGCTAAAGACCTTGAACCAAGTAAAATCAAGAATATTTTTTAAAGAAGTCATAGAAAATCTGGAAAATAGATTATTGATCCTTAGCCAAGTAAACTCTGGGAAATGCGAAAAATGGGATATCTACAGATACCCCTCCTTAGAGTTGGTTTTGGAACAAGATTGGCTCCAATGTAAGAATGACATCCTTATTGAGCATTTCTTGAAACGAGGAACTCGCTCTCAAGTAATCCGCCAAGGGTTCCAAAAAGAAAATACCTTTTGGTTTCGGGACATGGTGACACAGCAAAAAGGATGAGAACTTACATGGTTTCAAGAGATTGTCACACAACCAAGTGGTGGAAAAGGGATGAATTGACTCGATTTCGAGACATGGTCGCACAGCCGAGTAGTTCGATTAAACTAAGTGTAACGCCTCGATCCCGGACACGCTACTAAATCACAGTATCATAAGCAAAATTACACTAATTACAGAAACTTTGAATAACTATAACTAAGGCTCATCTTCAGGACTTCAATGTACGGCTAGAAGCTCCGACTCCTGCACCAGAACTTGATTGCACGCGATCTACACCTGAAAAAAAAACCAAGCACGCGTGAGTGACATCTAAGTCACCTCGTACGCTCCCAAACACACAAACCACAAAATCTTTGTAAAACTATTAAAAACTCAGCTTTTAATTTTTCAAAGTTGGTTTTCTTTTGAAAATCCAGTTCTAAAACACCCTTTCTTTACATTTAAAATCACTTAGGAGTTTGATCCCAATTCCATACCCTTTTCAAACCCATCTTTCCTTTTTCCTTTTCAAAACATTTGGAAATCATTTTCTAAAACATGTTCCTTTTCAAAACTCATCTTTCTCCTTTATTGCTTGGGATTTCTTCCCAAGACTAAAACAACTTTCAAAACTCACATCTCTAACCAGATCCAGCCTAAAATACAATGCCTCTCTGCTCAAAACCCAAAATCATAAAAAAACTGGCTGGTAACTGGTTAAAACACAATTCTTGTTTTATTCTAAGATTTTAGGACCATTTATAAGTCCAATCCCAGACAAACCACATTCCTTTTCATTTCTTGAAATCACATTCTTTTCTTATTCATTTCCACTTTTCTTTACTGTTGTTACCTTGATCAGGGGTAACCAAGCACACAAGTAGTAGTCGAGGACATCATTTCCCCTACATTCCTACACTGCCACGATCGTTGCACCTAGTTGTTCGGATGCCACTACCCCGGCCAACCAGCTTCAGTTTCTTTCATACATGCACGGGGATAGGTCTTTGTCTAACGCCCTATCGGTGACCCGAACAACTAGGTGCAACGATCCAAGCTCAGCCTACACCGTCGGTGACTTGAACAACTATGTTTAATAACCTAGGCTCAGCCTACACCGTCACGAGCTCGGTGACCTGAACAACTAGGTTCAACAACCTAGGCTCAGCCTACACCATCTCAAGCTCAGCAACCACAGTCGTGTCTGGCAACTGGTTTCAATGGAGCCTCATACTTCTACCACGTTGTTGACACCAACCCTCGTGGTTCCTTAACACATTATTAGTATTTATTTTCAAAACTCTTTAAGCTTTCCTTTTCAAAACCATTTCCATTTTTATTCTTTCTCATTGTAGGAATATGTTTCCATGCAACACCTGACCCTCCACCAGGGTCCCAACTCAATTCATTTAAAATCATGCTTTAAAATTCATAAATTGGGCCTCATGCCTAAAACCACACACAATCAACTATTTTATTCAATTATAGGGTCTAAACCCAAATCATGCCCAAATCCACTTGTTTGGGTTCCATGTTCCTCCATGTCATTTGCATGGGGAAAACACCACTAACACATGTTCATTGTTCATTAAAAACCTTTTATTTCCATTATTTGTGCCCATTTATTCACATGGGCCAGGGGATGAAAACGGTAGACCGAATTGGAATTCGGTATACCGAAAATCACTGATTCGGTAGATCGAATTCCTTCGGTATATCGAAACCCCTTGTTTCGATCGACCAGGAGATTTTGGTCTACCAAAACTAGGGATCTTGGCTTAATCTATTAGGATTTTGGCATACCGAATTCTCCGTAGACAAGGCACACCCCTGTTTCGGTCAATGAATATCGCCCGAAGTGGGAGCCTCAATTGGACCTCCCAACCACACATCACAAATTACCGCTAAACTATGGGTGCAGACTCTTTAGTATACTCTAAAACCCCTCAAACCATTTCTCAATCCGTTAACTAGGTGATTCATACGAAAATCACAAAGGGAAGGAGCTCAGTTAAACCTATTGTAGCTTATATCCCAAATCTCGTTTAAATCCTACAAAATTTTCATCCTAACCGCATGATATCTATGTTTTCATGCATTCCAACTCATTCCCATCAATTTCTCTATTTTTCTACAATTTCACATGCATTTTTCTTCATTTTCATGCATTTTACTCAGTTAATCAAACCACAAAGAAACAAGGAGGGACAGGGGTCGCGTACCTGGCTCAACCTTCCATCGACCCTTCTGCACTCCGGCGAGCCTCCTCGCACCTCGACGAAGCTCCTCCACTAGCGAACCCTGACCTCCCACTTGCACGCTGCTCCACCTCTCCTCTGACTCCACAGCTCACCCCTTTCTCCTCCTTTACTCGGCGCCTTCTTCTTCCTTCAGCCTCCTTCCCTCTATATCTCCCTCTCCTCCTTGCGTCACGCCGACTACCCATCCCGTCGGAAGGGACGGGGTGGCACAGGTTGGTGTCGCTGGTGGCACGAGTCGAGGGAATGGGGACGAAAGGAGAAGAAGTGGATGAATGCCCGTGGAGGAGAGAGAAAGAGAGAGAGAAAAGAAGGAGAGAAAAGACTGGTGCGCAAACCGAGGCAACTATGCATCCTCAAACGGGTCCCCACATTGGTCCTAAATTACAAGCAGGTGCACAGAAAGCCAACCACATGCTCACACATCCAAGAAACAACAGATTATCCATTAATAAATCATTTACACAATAGTACAATTAATTACATGGTTTACAATTAAAAATGGATAATCTGGCCCAGATGTCACACTATGATACCGTCATATTGAAGGCTCGGCATAGAGGGGTCAAGCCGATTTCAGAGCTATATGTCGCAGTCGATGTTGAGACCATGTCAACCATATAGAGTGTCACTTCAACGGGGTAGAAACTAAGATGGTCGTGGGGATATTACCCTATCGCTAGTTGAAAAGAAAAAAACTAATAAAAAAGATAATTGTTGTGGCTTTTTGTTTTGAGAAAAGCTAATAAAAATTACCCTATCAAAAAAGCTAATAAAAATTTATGGAAATAAGTAGTTTTGCATGATTTGAATGCTTGGTAGTGATTTCATGATTTTGGGGCATTTATTGCAAATTTATGGTGATTTAATGCATGCCATCAGTACTATGCATTCGTTTTGTGCCCTTTTGCTTTTAATTTTGATATCTTGAGCTATGGTGAATGACTTGTGGTGATTTTTGTGCCCAATTGTAGAGTGTTTCCATGTCTTCATTTTGGATTTTCCGTGGAATTTATGGTTGTGTGTGGTGGAATCGATTGAGGTTCTCATTTTAGGTGATTTTTGAGTTAGGACTGGTTGCCCCTCTATGATCAGTAGAATCGGTATGTTGAATTCAATTTAGTATGTCAATCTTGCCCTCGGGAATTCCCTGAACCCAAAAATTGGCATACCGGACCAATTTGATATACTGATATGGCTCTTGGGAAATTGGCCTTGCAACCCCGTTTTCAGCATACCAACCCATTTTGGAGTGTCGAAACCATCCTTGAACCCAAGTTTGGTTGGCCAGTTGGAAAATAGTTTGACAAATCAGATCCCTGAGCCTAGGTTCAATCAATTGGTTGGAAAATGATTTGCCAAATTAGACCCTTGAACCTGTTTTAAATGGATTTTCAGTTGGGTTTTGTTGATTTAATTATGATTAAATGGTGTGGTGGTTTTGTGGCTATTATGATGATATAAAAATGATTTTAAAATGATTTTAAAAGGAGAATATGGTAATGTTTTAGAAAAGAGTTTTTCGAGTTTTTCGGGACCAAAGAATGTGACAACATTCATAGGTGGTCGAGCAAGTCACCTAGGTTGAGGTCGGAGACCAAAAAGTTGTAGGTAAGTGTTCGTCGGATCCAGGAGGTATGGTACTCTTGGATTGTCATCCACGAGGCCAAGGTTGAGGTTCACAAGTTGAGGTGTCGTCTTGATCTAGAGGCATGATACTCCTGTCGTTTTTGAGTGCTAAGACTTAAGGTGCCATCCAGACCTGGAGGTATGAGACTTTGGTCATTTTTGGGCACCGTAGTTAGGACGTTGAGAGGGCGTATTCTATAGGGGCTAGGATGGGTACAACATGTGGCCCCTTGATTGGTGACATCTAGAGAGTGGACAACCTTCTTGTGTGGTTGGCATGTAAGTGGTCTTTTCTATGTGGTGGGACTACCAGATTGGCTTGGTCCTCCCAGGTGGCGAGTTTGTGGCGGTGCAATGTGCTTCGGTGGCTACTTATGGCTAACGTTGGTTGCTTGGTGTTGGGCAACACGACTCAACGTAGTTTTTTGCCTATGTGGCTCAAGATTTTGAGATTTTGGCCTGTGTGGCATTTAAGTTTTCCACCTGTGTGGCGTCACTATTGTTTCTACATGTTTTGGCTAATGAGGCTGTAGTGTTTGGTGATATTAATGTTTTCTAACAAAAATCAAATGGTTTTATGGAAATGTGTTTGACTTGGCTCATTTTAATTGAAGTTTTATTCTAGATTTTCATGTAGTTTTCGTGGGGTGTGTACTGGGTGACTTTCTGGTCACTCACATGTGTTTTCCTTGTGGTTTTCAGTTGTAGGTAAAGATGAGTAGCAAATTGCTTTGCTAGTGCATATAGTTGGAGTGGTTTAGTCGTCCACTATAGGTTTCTAATAGATTAGATACTGTAGTTCGGCTTTAATTATTCTATAAATTAAACATTTAATTATGTTTGATTTAAGTAGGCTAATGAATTTTGGGGTGTAGCAAAGTAGGTCAATACACAAGCAAAAGTGGAGGAAGCTTTATGGGAATGTGCAATGGGGCAAGATGGTTGGTCCCGTGGCACACTAGGACTGTCATGGTTGTGGTCATTCTTCTCACATTCAACTTTAGAGGGAACATCTATCACACTTGAAACGAATGCATGCTTTCCAGTTACCACGTTACCTAAGAATAAAATGTTCAATTTTTCCTCATGCTTGAGTGGCTTGTATTTGAACTTCTCGCAGGTAGGTTCACGTTATGCATAGAACCAACAAATGTAGTCAAACATAACTAGTATTCAAATAGAAGTAGTTTGAAAAAGTAATAAGTAATAATGGGAACATGTGCTTACCATTTTCATGTTTTGCCACCATTTGTCATTTGCTTCGTTCCAAGTTTGTCTAAGGCTATTCCAACCTTTTCAATTTGAGCTGACAAAACACCCCACACTTGCCAATCTTTCCTAAGCTTCTCAAACTTATTCTTTAGTTGGACATGGGTGTAGGTTAGTCTTGTTTTCTCCATGAACTTGGTCTCAAGTAACACATACCCTCGAGCATCTAGATGGGAACCTGACATACAACCAACCCTTGCAAGGTCAATGAATATGTCAAGGAAGATCTCCACTAGACTATCATCCCATTCTACCTTTTGATACAATGGACTCAGTAAGGAAGAATTGCCCGTAGGAAGGCTTCCACCCCTTAGTTTTCCTCGTGGACCAAACCTTCCACCATAGGATGGGTATGAGTTTGCACATGCTGGTGCTTGTGGTGCACCATTGTCATTTGTTGTTTGCTCAGTACGAGTAGAAAAGGTCCTTGAAGAAAATTCAGTAGTAAGAATTGTGCACAAATTGATGATGTTATTAAATTTCATGTCGGAGTCCATGTTTGACCTGTTGTAATGTAATAGTATGAAATATGGAAAAACATTACAGCATTCAAAAGAAGAAACTAAACGATTACAATAGTCAAAAAATCAACTATTCAAATAGTAAATAATAAAAAAGGCATTCACCAACATATATTACACAATCAAAAAAATTGTTATAGTTCACTAAAATTCATCATAACTTGTTGCACAATCATGAAAATATAAAAAACATTCACCAACATATATTACACATTCAAAAAAAAGTTTACATATAGTTTATCAATATTCATCATAACTTGTTGTACAATTATGAAAAAATAAAAAAAAACATACACCAACATATCTTACACAGTAATAAAAAAGTTTACATATAGTTCATCAATATTCATAATAACTTGTTGCACAATTCTAAAAATAAAAAAAAACATTCACCAACACAAATTACACAAACTTTACACACATTCAAATTTCTCACAAGCTAAATACTGCATGCTAATCCTATTTCATCACGTATACTATCTCGGAATGCACCCATATGGATCTCATTTATGGATGTTGGTTTGTCATCTACAATTGCCAGTTCCCCATCTCCCACTAACATCTCCTCAACTACATTGGACTCCTCGAGGAGCTCATCCAATTGGCACTTATTTCCTATAAGAATATGGTGGCATGAAGTTCAAAATGTTCCATTACTTCTTCAATACACCAAAGCTACATTTGATTACATTCTACAATGATGAGTGGAGCTGGTTAAAATGCTCCTCGCATCCTCTGGGTTATGATTGTTGGAATTGAGTAGCATGATAATTTACGATGCGATATGGAGCAAGATAACCTTTTTTGTTGGGATATCCAACATCCATTGGGTAGTATTTATGTGTAAGATAATAATAAATTATCATTACTGTTGAAACTAATCTAGGTTAACAAATTTAACGTATGTGAGTAATTATTGAGCTAACCTCCAGAAAGGTGTGGTAAATTATGCACAGGGCCTGATACAGCATGGTTTAGTACCTTACAGTCATGCGTCATTCCCTTCCAACTTTCTAATGCAAAAATGAATTTCATGTTGAAATCATAGACACCTAATAGATTTTGGGTAGTGTGATGTGGGTCTCTTTCACACTTGTATGCCATTTGATCTTTTTTTATCACGACACATTGCACATGCGTCCCATCTAATGCACCAATGGCATCTTTAAAGAAAGAGTCATATTTCCCTCCCATGTGCTCAATAATATGTCTACGAGTATGCAACAGACCCTTCTTTGGACATATCATGTCGAAAGACCATGCTATAACAATATCCAACCCTGGGTTGAAATATTTGCATATTGTCTGTCCTGAATGCTGCAAGCTTTCTTTCACAGTTTTATTCTTGTGCTTATGTGCTAGTGTTTGTAAGAATATACGCATTTGTTCTTCAACAATCACTCACCTATTGTCACGCCCCAAAATTTCCACAATAATTTAAACAAATTAAATTACGAGAAAACTAAAGCTAAACAGTAAAATATCTAACCACCAGGAACCTGTGTGTGCAGCTAGCAGACTCCAGACTATATGCACTACGCTAAACCAATCGCAT